>JBBPCS010000283.1:2445796-2455822 GCA_037974645.1 Hollardia meadi
TGTGTGTGTGTGTGTGTGTGTGTGTGTGTGTGTGTGTGTGTGTGTGTACGTGCGCCCCACTAAGTTCTTTGAAACCCTAATACCAGCTGTTGAATACCCCACGTCCATGGGGTGTGTGGGCACAGCCAGAGCTAAATTTACAACTAATCATCATCCTGAATGGAAAACAGGGTTATCATCTGTTCCTTTGTGTGTGTGTGTGTGTGTGTGTGTATGGGTGTACATGTCCCTCCATTTATTTATTGTGGTGTTATTTGCAGGTTGAGCCAAATGCCACCATCGGGGAGATCAAGTCTATGTTCCACAAGAGCCGTGAGTTCCATGTTTCTGCATGCGACATAAGGCCTCATAAATGTGATTTTAAAGCTCAAACAAAGTCACACGCAGACACAGAAATGCTCACTTAAGATGCATGTGAAATATTTATCTGTCTGTTTCAGATCCCCAGTGGTACCCAGCCAGACAGTCCATTCGCCTCGACCCCAGTAAGTGTGACATATCTGTATACTTAAAGTGAACGTAGTACTACTTCTATCTACAAACAAGTAATTTACTCATGAAATAAACGTGTGTGTGTGTGTGTCTCAGAGGGGAAGTCTCTGAAGGATGAGGATGTTCTGCAGCATCTCCCTGTGGGAACCACAGCAACCTTTTACTTCAGAGACCTGGGAGCCCAGATTAGCTGGGTCACAGTGAGTACAACACGCAGCACACCAAAGAGGGGAACACATTGTGCTGTCACAGTCAGGTCCTACAGTCCTGACAAGCCCACATGCTGTACATCAGACTGCGGGGATCAAGCAGAACTATATTGAGTTTCCAGTTGAGGAAAAAAGGGTGTGTGTGTGTGTGTGTGAGAGGGGCAGGTAGGGGAGAGACGGAACAAGCAGAGGGAAGACGATATATTTTAAGCCAATTTAACCGATATATTAATAATACGACAATCAGGCTCTGACTTATCCTGTCCTCCTTTCTTTCAGGTCTTTCTGACAGAGTATACCGGCCCTCTGGTCATCTATCTGATGTTCTACTTCAGGGTTCCCTTCATCTACGCACCCAAATATGACTTCACCACCAGTAAACACTGGGTCGTACAGTGAGTGTCTCCAACACACCTTCACAAATGGTTAGGTAGAGCCTTTTTGTCCCAGCAGGCAAATGTTTCGTCTTTATGTTTAACGTGTCTCAACTTTAAGGAACAGTTGAACATTTTGTTGAATAGGGCATGCTCGTTTCCTTTTTTTGCCTGGAGTTGAAAAGGCTGCTACAGCTCTCATGTCTGTAGGTTAGATTTGAAATCACAGACAAACAAGGCTTCCCTGTTGAATTCATTAAGCCAGACCAGTTTTATCAAAGGAAGGCTTTCATTCACCAACACTTACAAACTAACTTAATGCAGCTTTCAATCAATACTGATATTAGCACTTGACTATAGAGTCAACTTGTGATTCATATTAACGACGCTCCAGAGAATTTTGATTCGGTTAAGAATTCAAACATTTTTACTTTACGGACGCAATTACAGACTTGATAAGAAGGAGATTTTTATTTTTTTTGCACTGAACAATGTATCATTTGTTTTTAATCAAATCGATCTTATGTTTTTGATGATAATGATCATAACTGTAGTGGAGTAAAAAGTACAAGATGATCAAAATCCTCATTTTAATAAGTACAGTGGAGTTGATGCAAGTGTCTGTGCTTTTTCCAGTCTCGCCTGTATGTGTCACTCTTTCCACTACGTTAAGAGGCTGCTGGAGACGCTGTTTGTCCATCGCTTCTCTCACGGAACAATGCCGTTACGCAACATCTTTAAGGTGGAATAAATTCCCCCACTCGACCTCATATCATATCTTGCCTCACACTGATATGTGCAAACGTCTGATGTAGGTTACATGGAGTAAAAAGAAAAAGTGTATCTCTACCACCACAAGGAAGTCTCACCGACAATGTTCCCGTCACATTTCAGAACTGTACCTACTACTGGGGCTTTGCAGCATGGATGGCCTATTACATCAACCACCCGCTGTACACACCGCCCAGTGAGCATGCATGCACATACACTCAGCACTCACATTTCCCAGTTAGACCTCCTTTTCAACATTCCTCATGTTAACTGTCTTGTTGCAGTTTACGGGGAGCAACAAATCAGACTGGCCCTCATCATATTCTTGGTAAGACTCTTTCTATCCTCAACATTTATTTATTTATTTATTTATTTTTGGTTGTTTCTAGTTTAGTGTGTATTTAATTTAACTTATTTTAACTGATAAATGTCAACAAACCTGCCATTTACATCCTGTAAATGGTATTTGGGGTTTTTTGCCCATTAGTTTTGAAGTGTACAATAATAGTTTTGTTTTCATTATCTTTTGATCCACACACACTCGGTAGTAAATCATTTATGTGACTTTTTTTTCTTTCTTAGTTCTGCCAGATCGGCAATTTTTCCATCCACGTTGCTCTGCGGAATCTCCGTCCACCAGGTACACACACCTGTACATCTGACTCACACACACACAAACTGTACAGCTCAGGCCACTGTGAATGTTGAGCACACATTCAAGAATGCCTCCTATTAAAAACTGCAATAGATATTTGACGTGTTCTTGTCAGAAATAATGGTTGCTATGCAATCAACTAAAAAATGGGTAATTTGTTGTGGTCATGAAGTTCTTGGTTCTTGTCTTATTTGAAACATTTCCGAGGTTGTGGCTCCATTTAGAAAGATTGTTTTTTTTGTATCCAAATATGTTTGGATCAATTAAATTAAAATTAATAACAACTTACATATTTCTCTGGAAGATTAAAGGTCCAGAATGGACAAACCAAACACTGGCTGTGGAGAGGGTGAGAAAAGGGGTGTTCATTTGGTTGCAATCTTTGACCACACCGCTAGATATTCATGACTAAACAAGCAACAATCAAAGTTAGTTTCATATTAAGACCCTAAAACAAATATTGTCCCCGCCCACGTCAGACTAGCTAAACTCGTATTATCAAACTCCATTACCCACAGTAAGAAGATCAAGAAAACTTCATGGCATTTACAGTCAATATAGAATATCATCGTTACAAATTGTAAACATAGAAGTGAGTAGAGAGATTTATTAAAAACAAAACATTTTTTTTGCTACCTTCATCCAGGCTCTAAGACCAGGAAGATTCCCTATCCAACCAAGAACCCCTTCACCTGGATCTTCCTGCTGGTCTCCTGCCCCAACTACACCTATGAGGTAACATGTTCTATTCATCAAGTGATGAGAGTTTTCTCTACATGAATGTATGAAACTTGAAAAGTGTGGAGAATTGTCAAATTTAGCTTAAGAATGCATGACATTTAAACTGGAAGTTTTGTTAGTTACATTGCAGCTGCTGCCCTCCTGTGGTTTTATTCTGCGTGTAACGACCCTCTTCTTCCTCTTGCAGCTGGGCTCCTGGCTCGGCTTCACACTGATGACCCAGTGCCTGCCGGTGGCCTTCTTCACCATGGTGGGTTTCATCCAGATGACTGTGTGGGCCAAGGGGAAGCACCGCAGCTACCTGAAGGAGTTCCGCGACTACCCTCCTCTCCGCTCACCCATCCTGCCCTTCATCCTGTAGAGGACCACTTGTTCGCTCCCTCACCCGTTCAGCACCCCCTGCTTGTAGGAGTCAAGTGCAACCCCACCTCTCCAGCCCCCAGCTCTAAATTAGAGGCCCCCCCTTTTCCATCCTCCAAACTCTACACTGGAACTTTGACTGACTGAAAGAATCTAGCCCCCATCCCCTTTTCCTTGTCACCCCCTCAACCAAATTGTCTATCCCCGTCATGTTGAATGAAAATAGAAAACACTACACTTGCTCTATATTTTATTACCCACAAACAAATGCATTCCGATTGGCTAACTGACTTGTGTGCATTGCAGTCTTCACCTTTAAACCGTGCAGTGCATACTGAATGACGTACTACACTGTATAAATGCTCTTGAAATGCCTGACCACACTGTCATCTGTTGTTTTGGGGCTGAATGTGCATCTGCTGGTGTTTAGTTTTGATATCCATTCATCTAAATTTAAAACCATGACGGCATTTAATTTTGTTGATGTCTGAAGTAATTTATTAAAAAAAAAAGATAAACCAAAATGTTGCCTGTGTTACTGGTGTCACTGTGTATTTGTACTAAAGTCTTTGGCACCACCACTCTTGTCTGGAAATATATTGGCTTTGTACAAAAGTGCATTGTGAATGGGACTTTAAATTGATCCTACTGATGTAGTGTAATGAAAAGACAAAAATGCAGTCAGATTTTACAGGCTCAGTTGGGGTTCAGATGTGCATGTGTCACGCAACAGGCCACATTTAAGAATTTGTACACGAAAAATACCAAAAATTAATAACATCTAAGACCCATCCAAATACTTCATATGTAAACATTGGTGACAATGGATGAATTTAGTAACGGGAGCAGGGGAAAAAAAATCTTCATTCAAATGGTGGATATTCTTTTTGGTAAAAGAGTTGTGGTAGAGTTGTCCTGAAACAGGGAATGGTGATTTTAGATAAAGATTTTTATAAATGGTCTCACAGTGGCACTTGGTCCTTGGACAGAATGAAATTAAAATCTCTCTTCGCTCAAATATCAGACTGTTTGGTGATGTCATCCAGAGGATTACTGTGTGTTTCGACATGAATGAGACTGAGGGCTGTAGAGCTTAAAGGGTATTGTTTATTGTGAACAGCAGCACATATATACAAGTATCAGAGGATGTACTGATCATGCAGCTTCAGCCTGAGCCTCGATTCTCTTCTTCCTCAGCTGGAGCCTCCTCTCTCTCTCGTATTCCTTCATACGCATCACATAGCTGGAGACAGAAAACCAGTAGCACAGCATTAATACTGCTGTATAATATCACACTTAGACCGTATTAAAGTTATATTGTTACATCTAAAATTGTAGAGGATCCCGAATATACTCTAGTGCAATTACAAGTCATTGGTGATTCGATCTTTGAGATACAGTACTATTTGGAAACTTGGTTGAGTTTTTGTGGAATCCTAATCTAAAAAGAGTTTTTAAAAAAGTTTACACAATATTGAAGATCTTTTTACACCAACGTAGATGAGCAATTCTTAAAACGCTCACAAAAAGTGGAAATTTAAACATTTACAATTACACAACTCCATCTGCTGAGGAAGATTGTATATGACTGAAAGCTCCAGAACAACAACTAAGTGGACCTTGTAGTCCACTTAGTTGAGATAACTTTTGTTGTGAATTGGCGCCATACATTTTAAATGTTTTTTTTTTAGCATGTTTCAATATAAATAGATTTTTTATCCATCCAAGAGAACAGCATTCACAATCAATTAACTAGTGGACAATCAACCCTCGCTCTAATGTTACCCCTCTACTGACACTCACACATGCCATGCAAAGAAACGGAGAAATGTCCTTCGGCCATGCTTCAAATGCACTGATTGCGGTGCGACTTCTCCTGTTTAATGTAGGTGCACTTGTGCCGTTGTATGCTTGTTAGTACACCTGGTTACTGCAATGTCATTTAGTACGACGTTGGTTTCAAACGTTTTAACAACAAGCCTCCTCCACATGCGGCTCAGCAGCTCTTGTGAAATTGCAGAACTAGTAGAAGAATTGTTGAAAATGAGAAATAACCTACAGAAATTGGGTAATCCATGTATTCTTTGAAATATTTCATGGGACAAATAAACAACCAACGATCCTGTTATTTTAGTCTCAATCAAAGACACTGGTGTATGCCAGGGAACCTTGGAGTTGTATGATGCGTCCTACCATTGTGGGGCGCATTGAGGGTTGTTACATTTAAGTTCCTCTTTGAATGTAATGTAAGTTAATAGAATGGACTAAATAATAGAAGATATTCGGCGTTGAGTTTAACATCGGACTCATTGGATACATCATAATGGATTTATTCTGCAAAGTCTCCAAAAAGACACTGAAGTTCAAGGCTGTTTATAAAGTTTCCAAAATAGACACAATTGCACCGAACGCCATGAGAGTTATCTTCTGGGCAAAACAAGTAAGTCTCTCACATGTAGCACTCAAGAGATTGTTAACTTGAGTAACATTATGTAATAAATAACATCGTTGACCCCAGAGCTATCTTCTATAGTGTTCAGTATGTCAGATTTTTGTCATCAGTGGTATTTAACACTTGGTAGCATGCGCAAGTCTGTCTCGCTAAGCTGGGAAAGCTCCACCTCAGCGACACAGTACGCAGTTCATTTCAGATTGTTACATTAAACATAACATTTATTTTTTACTTGCCTGGTCAGATAACGTCATGAGGCATTTCACTTTCCCCAGCACAGAGTTTACGTGCAGCGCGCAAATGTCAATGTCGGGCTCTGCATATAGCACTAGCATCCTTGTCTACAAGCTCCACTGGTATTAACGCCAGGGGGATACACTATAAAAACATCAGACTGGATTTGTGACATCTGTCCGGTATCCGGTGAGTGAATTACGTCTGGATCGGAACCCGATACCAATATTGGATCGGATTGGTCCCATCTCTAGAAAGGATCGCTGTCTAGAGACAATCCTATACAAGACAGACTAAACTCATATGTATCAACTTTAACTCTTCTGTGAACACTTACTCCTGGTGTTCGCAGTAGTCCCAGTCGTGTCTCTCATGCTTGCAGGCCAGGAAGTTGGGCCAGTTGTCCCTCTTGCATTTCATGAGTTTCAGGAGGTACTGGGCACAGTAGTCCCTCTGCTCCAAAGGCAGCTGGGCCAAGTTCATCTGCTCCTGGCTTGCTACCATCTCTGACAAAAGGACACAAATGTCAGGCTCATCTTCCAGTGTACAAGGACCTGACCTTGGTATGGATGGTTGTGGGATTCTTAAGGAGTGGCCTAGCAAAACAGTGTCTGTTATGCAAGTGCTGTCCAGGATAGAAATTCGGTATATCCTTTATAATACTTGTGAATCTAAGACTTCTGTACATGTTATAACGCTTCTATATATAATAAACACTGTTAATGACTGCTTTTCACGGCACAGTGCCTTTAGAATGGCTTTACTATAAGGCTACAACTAAAAATTATTTTCATTACCGATTAAACTGCCGATTATTTTTTACGATTACTCAATTAATTGATTTATTGCTTAGTCTAATTCTCATCACAGCTTTCCAGAGCGAAAAGTGACGCCTTCAAATCAGCAGAAAAAAGCAGAAAATCTTGACATTTAGTGAGCTGGAACCAGCAAATATTTGTTTGTTTTTTTTGTTTGAAAAATGAAATTATTAAAGAAATTATTAATTGATTATCAAAATGGATGTCAGAGAACTTTCTTTTGATTGACTAATCTGTTGATCGACCAATCGCTGCAGCTCTATTTTACTAAGTGACTCAGATACCTTTCCATGCAACATACCCAAGCTAGATTGTAACTGGTCCACTCTTTGATTCGAAAAGGTGACATTTGTGGAGTGGGGTCCAGTGACACTGACCTTATCAATCAGAACAAAAATAAATCACCACATGTTCTGTAAGCAAACCCTGGTTTAGACGACATCACAATCCCTCTTTGCTGGTCCGACTTTAAACTTGATTAAATTTGCCAAATAAAAAAATAGCCCCGTTCAACAGACAAAAGTGAATCACATTTTTTAAAGTGGATCTACTTCTGCGTGTATCTGCACAAGGAATCGACATGCCACTTAAATGAATGTTCAGTTGTCTTTAGGAACAGCACCTTTGGTAGTGCTGGGCAGCATATCTGCATATGGTATAGTATAAAATATTTAATACGTACAAACACATTACAGGATTTATGTGCTCGTCTAAAAACTAGTCTATAATCAAGTTATGAATTGTGCAAAATATGAATATATCGATATCTAGATCATTTCTATCTTGCCACCCCAAGAAGTGTTGAGAGGATACAGAAAGGCAAGCAACGATAACTCACCCGAAATTGAGCGTAAACTAGTCAAATACATTCAAAAATGATTTGTTACTGTACAACGAGTTTGGATATATTACAACAAGTTGGAGTCCACGGTTCAAATAAGCAGCTAAAAGTAAATACATGTACCAAGTTGGTCACACACAGACTAGGACAGGGCACCAGCTCACTTTACACCCAACTCCTCAAACACCAGTTAGCTGTTGAGCTAACTAGCGCATTACTGCTATTAGCGCAAAGATAACTCGGCTAACTAACGTTTGAGCCGGGCTAGCATGGCTGATAAGGAAATCAATGTCAATCCAAATGGTTTTAAAGACATTGTAGCATTCAGCTATAAATTTCTTTGCGCTGGTAACTGCTGACAAACCTCTCTCTTTCCTCTCTGGAAAACCAAACTGGGGGTCGAACTCATATTTCCTCGATGGGTCCGGCTCAGTGTCTGTCTCGGTGATATACCGTCTGACCAGGTGAGCTCCCATGGCACCAACGATATATATGCACTGTTAGCTAAAGATAATCTATTCTGTGTGCTTCTGCTCCGCGCTAATCTTTTATTTCCACAACGATTCTGCTGTCTGCCATTCGGTCACCTCCACAAGCACCCTGCTTCTACTTCCGCCTGCCACCGGAAATAAACAGCCGAGCGGTCCTTCAGAGGAACACCTTCCCTCTGCCCAAATAAGGTTCCGCTGGCAGGAACTTTGTTTACTAATATTGGCAACGACAGAATTACCGATTCATTTGTAAATATTATATAATGTTAACGATGCAAAAATTACAGTTCAATATTTAATACTTTCTACCAAGTCCGGTTTACTAAGTTAAAGTAAAAAGCAACCAAAAAGAGCCTGGATATTTTGTATTCTATATTGATACCTCAAATCTAGCAAATTAAACTGAGACAATGTGAATTAGGAGATATGGTGTCTATATGGTAAAATATATTTTGTGTGATTTGTGTGAGCTGACTCTTTCTGACTCATGAAGCTCTCATTTGTCAAGGGACCTCTCTCAAATCTAGTCTAAACACCATTATTCAGTTTTGAATGTGTTTGCATGATGCATTTACTTTTGTGTTAAATCAAATCAGCCTTTTTCACAGCAGACATTTTTTGTTTTTACTAATGTCATTAACAACCTACCTTTTAAGTCTACTGTACTCAAACAAACAATACATGTACCCAAACACTGCATTCAGTATTCCAAGATCAATTTTGTCGAGGCATCTAGGCATTTAAATAAATTTATTTAGCACATTTTAAACTCATGCATACAAACAACTTACATAATTTTCATAATGCAAACAAATTACAATCTGTTAAAATCTAAAGATTTGATGTTATTATGGTTGACACTTTCATTTATTTTTTAATCTCAATTCCATTGTCTTACAAGTGTATTGAACTTTACATTTAATTCAATATTATAACATAAATTATAGACATATTTTTCATCTGATTTCTTGTTTGATTCACGTTTCTTACAATTAAAATTATTTCCCCATGTTTCTATTTGCATTTTGCTATTTCCACATCCTTTGTTCTTCTGTTTCCATTCCTTCAAGGAAGCCAAGCACAGCAGTGGAAGACAAAAAGCATTGTGCAGCTGTTCTTGTGAGTTTTGTCACTGATAGAGATCATCATTGCCTTCCTCTCTGTACAGGCCTGGCCCCCCTGATCCAGAGCCTGACCCCTGACCTCCAGAAGGGAACCTACAGTAGGTGGAGAAAAAAAAAGGAATGAGCCTTGAATGTGTCAAGGCTACATTTTCTTTGGCGACACATGTGTTGTACTTGAATGTGTACCTGAAGTTTCCAAAACCCCTGCTCTGCTGCAGAGTTTGAGCAAACATTTCATATTTGCGGATGTCATTGTCACTGACAGAGCGGCGAGCAAATCTCATCGCCTCTTCAAAGTGGTCCTTCCTGATCTCTGGGACTGGATCAAAGTCTTCATCCTACAGACAAAGAAAAACATTATGAGGACTGCATGTGGAAACAATACATTGCATGCATGCGTGTGTGTGTGTGTGTGTGTGTGTGTGTGTGTGTGTGTGTGTGTGTGTGTGTGTGTGTGTGTGTGT
>JBBPCS010000283.1:2455922-2487966 GCA_037974645.1 Hollardia meadi
TCATTTTGGATATCTGAAATTAAAATTATGACTAGTAACAATTGGATTGTAGATATCTGAAATGGGAGTTTTTCCTAATAAGAATTCTATTGCAGATCCAGAATGTTCATATCTAAAATTTCATTGTGGATATCTGAAATGCTCTTTTTGACTAGGAAGAATTGAATTACAGATATCTGCAATATATATCCAGTCTAGCTACTATTAAATGCTAAAACGGCTTGCCATAGGAGGCAGCATACTTATCACCAGTGTAACCGCCAACTGCTGTTCACTATACTGTCTACTGTAAGTCAATTATCTTGAGCTGTATACTTTTTTAAAACTTTTTTTTAATACTTGGATAGTGGAGGGAGCTATCGTGGGCAACTGGGCTCAGCTCGAGCGGGCTCAGCAGCCTGAACATGACTGGAAGCCGAGCGGCTGGAGACCGGTGGAGGCCAGTTTGATGACAGGAGATGCAGTACAGAGGTGAATTTTAGTGTCTCTGACAAGAACAATGACGTTGGGGACGACGAGACAACGCAGGAGGGGACTTGAGAGAGTTAGGTGAAATTGGTTTTAGGTTGGATATTCGACAGACATTCAAATATTAATATAAAATACAAAAAGCACAAATCTAAAAAATAAAGAGGTATGTCTAATTTGTCCAGTGTAGTAGTATAATCTGTATTAATTTGGAGTCCTTGGGTCACATGACCTGGAAGCTATTGAAAAGAATCCATAGCAAGATACTGCTGGAACCTGAATGTCTGTCGAATATCCAACGTAAAACCAATTTCACCTAACTACCAGAGAGAGGAAAAAACGGCAGAACAATGAGATAATGTAGGGCCTTTAGCATTGACTGTAAGCAGCATGTAGACATGGAATATTTTCCACATCTTATTCAGTCAATTGAGGATTTACTTCGACCAAACCAGAGGTGGTTGTGGAAAGACAAACCAGGACGGTTTTGGTGAATTTTATTTTGTTTATGTCTCATTTGAATGAAGTGTGTTTTAACGAGTGATTAAACGGGGCAATTAAGCTCATCTTAGTTAGGTAAAAGAGAGAAAGTTGAATTCAGTTCGGTGTATTTTTCTGTTAGTAAAAGAAATAGGTGCAAGAATATTTCCTTTCCTGACATTGTGTGAGTTTGTTTTGTTAACTTTGTCATGTTAACTCGACTAAACGCTAAGAGAAGTTGTGAAACCTAGCAAACTTGCTGCTATTATACTTCTCCCAGCTGAAGCTACACAAGTACCTGCTATCGTGTCCCCTCTAAATGTAGCCTATAAAGTGGTATTATGAGACAGTATGGGCCGTGGCTAGCTGGTTAGCATGCTAACTTCATTAGAGATCTGCAACACAATAGATGTCTTTGACATAATGTCAACACAGCTGTTTCTTCACATTCTGTTGATGTTAGTTCAGTTTTTGAACGTTTTAAACTAAAATGATGGCAATATCAAGCACATTACATCTTTCAAGCGTTTAAATCACTGTTATTTATTCGCATAAAGGTGTACTGCAAATGATCTCAGACAAAAACTGGGCAGAGCCACATGAAGTGTTTACTGTCACTGTTTTGTATATGGCGTGTCACCACATTTCCCCTTCTTTTAAAAGAAGGGGAATTCACAGTCACACTGATACATAAAATGGAAATGACAGGCAAATCAGGGGGGGGGGAAGTAGGGACAGTGTTTCCCTGACTAATGAGTTAATGACAAAGAGAGAGAGAGCAGGAATATGGACCTAAAAAATGTAGAAGGAAGAAGTACAAAGAACCATTTTATTTTCAGTAATTATACACCATTTGATATGTAGGAAGAAACAAACATATTCTACTCATATAATTACTTGCATCAAAGTAAAAGTCATTTAAAGTAATTGTATCAATACTGCATATAAATAGTGTTGTTAGCTACAGTCTGTCAGGACTTGGAATTTTTGTTTTAACTGGATTAAAAATATTTAAATATGATTATCTTGTGCATCACCAATTTTGAAATGTTAATGTCAAAATTACTGAAAAACAAAAGCTCCTTTTGTTTTTATCGTGTTTTTAGAAAACTAAGCGCAGTGCTGCACCAATACTCGTCTAGCTAAAGAAAATGATGAACAAAGCCACCCAAACAAAGACACTTACACTCCAGTGTGAAAATAGCATGAAAACAAACACGTCAAACAGATGACTTCCTTTTAGGGGCCAACATCCCTTCAAAATCCACATGCAGCTTCTCAAACACCCATGTAGAAACATACACACACACACACACACACACACACACACACGCAAGTGCACTTCCCACCTATACACACCAGCAGCCTCTGTCATTGTGCTCACATGCACCTCTCTCATACACTTCCTGTTTGTGAGCTGCAGTGTGTGTGTGTTTAAAACGTGTTTGAGAAGTGTTTGAGCACAGCAGAGAGCTACAACCTGACACTAGCGGCTGATTTCACCTTGTTTCACTGCACTGCTCCTCCGTGCCCAGGATGTGGGTTTGCCTGTCAAACCGTGATGTGTGTGGTGAATGAATGGCAGTGGCATTGAGCTGGATACACATTGTCTTGGATCTTTCAGACTCTTTAGACAGACGCGATGGATGCTGGACAGTAAACCTCAGGTAAGACAACAGAGGCGGGAATGGGTATATTTTATTTTGAGGGGCATCTACTCTGTGCTTTGTGGGCTCAGATAGAGACAGCTGTTACTAACTGTCAGCCTGATGAGTCCAGTGACTTTATGACTGGCATTAGATTATTGATTTGGAAGAGTAAACATGTTTGTATCTAAATATGCGCTCTAAGTATCTGAGTATATGATGATTTGTAACAATACATCATTTTATCTGTTTATCCAACATGTTGATATTGATATCTTGGGGACTCTTGTCTTTAAAGCTGGTTTTGTCAGAGTCAACGTTCTAAGTCATCTTGTTTTGACTCATAAATATGTTATACAGGATCAGAGTTCATTCCTCTGCAATCTGAAAGCCTCTTGTGTCTTGTTTTCTGTCAGAGGAGCTGATGGGCAGCTTTCAGCCACACAGTGATGGGAAAAGCAGGGCTGTGATGTTGACAGCAGCCCCCTGTGAGCTCACAGACCCCCACTGTCATACCATTTTGGGAACTTCTGCTTTTTCAGAAGTTCTATATGAATCATGCTTTTAATAAACGCTGAGGAAGTCAAGAGGCAGAAGCACGTGTTAGTCGCCTTGACGTTATCTCGCTTTAAATGTCCGTGTTTGTGTCTGTAAATGGGAACACATATTTTAGAGCAGCAGTGATCTGTTAATCTCAGATATCTATGTCAGCACCTTAAAGTACATGATAAGGTGATCTGGATTCATAGGGTGATTTCAGCAGCTGTAGCTTTACAGCGCAGGTGAATTGCAGTTGATTTAAGCATTTATATGCAGTTATATTTCATTTATTTAAAAACTGCACTGAAATGTGACAACCAGGGATGCAAGCAAAGCATCCTGTTAACTGTCAAGTTCAGTCTGACACAACACAGGCTGTTAGTTATCTTTGAGGACTCCACCCCATAGAAACTCTCCTGAGCCAACGCCTGAACTCAACCTTGATTTTTAAACCACATGTCAGCCACATATGCATTGAAGGTACAGTACAGGTGCCTGTTCTAATGAAGCTTGTAATTCGGGTAGTCATAACCAGTGATAATAAGTGAGGGGGGCAAATTGTGACCTCCAGTCATCTTCAAACTATAAAATAAAAACACTTTTTTTATTTGTTCCAGTTCAAGTCTCAAATTGAACCAACGTGTTCTCATCCCATACCAACGTTTTGTGATGCGCCCCTCGCGTCTTATCCAGATGCACAAGGTACCCTTTGGCGTCTCAGGATTACACCCCATGTGTGACTCTGCACTCAACCCCGACCTTCAGCCCTCTTGGCACGTTCTTGCTTTGTAAACTACGTCGTGATATGTCGTCTGTTCAGCTCGTCTGACACTGACACAGGCAGCTTTACATTGCAGGTACATTGAGACGCACAAGGGTTGTGACAAATCGTCAAGGTCTGACGAGCTGGGGATAAGGACGGGCTGATTGAGCAAGTGCTCCACCAATTTAGCATTGCCCAGAAATATCGTATCTTTCTTTTTCAAACAAGTTTCAAGTCAATTCTTCATTAGCAAACAACAAGCAAACTGAAAAAAACATTTGAACATTTTCTTTTCAAAGCTGTTCTATACTCTCGATAAATGCCATTAGGCCTACCACAAGTTTTTGTCAAGAAGAAAATTGAATGTAATGAACTCCTTGTTGCTTGCATCCTGCCCGTCATATGACGACAGACCCTTCCTGCGCAGGCAATGGAAGGTATCATCTAATCTTCTTAGAAATTGTTCAATTACACAATAGTTTGAGTACAATCGTGTCTCATCCTGTTGAAAAATAGAAACTGTTGGAACAGGCCATGTGTCACACTTGAAATTGCAGGGAAAAAAAGAACACAGATTGATGATGTTGATTAGAGGCAGGCCCCCTTTGTTTGTTTTTTACCACAGATATCAGATATGAAGAGTTAAGGCTGTCACAATGTGGTCTTTTGGATTTTCATTCACGAGCAGAGGTTGTTTGCAGTATCCCAGTGCAACACACTGTGTGTTATTCACAGCATTGCTTCCTGTTTGTTTGCTTATGGCTGTGGTATCAGTAAAAATGTTTCGCCTTTACGACATACTTTGAGGTCAACACCCTCGTGTGTTTGAGCATATTTCTTCAACACACCTATTGTGACACAAAAATATTTGGTGATGTGAACTTTAAAGCAAACAAAATGTTTTTGCACATATCACATTTAGACAAATGAAACAGGATATGGTTTTCTACTGGAAATCACGGATATCTGCATCCTCGTCATTTGGCTGAATGATAAAATCCAGTGTTGTTCAGTGTGAAACTGCAGACAAAGACTCTCTCAGTCCTGTTTGTGTGGAGGTACCACCGGCTCTGTGTTGTTTGGACTTAAGCGTCATAGCCTGGTATTATTTTATATTTGCATTCATAATAGTTTCATCACGTGTTTATCGGTGTTTATTGAGGAACTGAAGAGTTCTGTTAGTGACAGAGAAACCTCTAAGTTTTGGTGTGTGATGTACCAGACTTAAAAGAATCATCTCCAAATCACATTCAATAAAAAGAATGCAATAAAAATAAAAGTTGGGCTTAAAAGTTTATCCTTGGGAACATCATTTGATATCTCACTTCATGGCTAACCTGAACAACTATTTAAAGTGTTTAGAAAACAACGTCACATCTGAAATTCCATTATGACAGTTCAGTGTTTTGCCATGGCAAAATCAAAAGGCGTGTTTTATGCCCCACACTGGCCCAACTTTTACTCCATCTTTAGCTTATGAGACTGCGGAGTTCTCACCGGTAGCGGTTGTTTGAACTAAAGGGAAACACTTAGTTACAGTAGAGCTTTGGAGTTGTGCCGCTGTTGTTTCCTAAAGCCATAAGAGGCCAGTTCACATCCAGTAGGTCAGTGGAGAGAAAGGGATAACAGTTCTGTAGGCCAACAAAGGAAAACTGGATGTGAATATCAGCCTCTATTAATCAAGTGACAGACACATATTGTACACACACATATCCACACACACAAGTTCTCCTCCCTGGTCTGTGGGAGTATATCACAGAGTCTGATCACACCACAACAATAGGGAGGCACCTGCTTCCTCAGCTGAGCAGGGAAGCTCCCTTCCTGTTAGGAAGCAGTTGGTAATGGGATCAGTGGGAGAGATGGGAAGCAGCCTGCAAGGAGATGGAAGGAGAGGAAAAGGAGGACGGCATGAGAAAGACATAGAGAGACACAGGTGGAGGTGAAGTGCTGGCACAGCTCAGTTTGTCTGGGAAATGTTGACACCTGTAAAGCTCGACATTTACACGTACAAGTTTGAACATCAGGGACCAATATACTCTGTGTTCAACTGTATTCAAATTAGTGGTGTGAAAGATGGCATGGATTGACAGTGACATTGGATATTATTGTGGTAATCTGATCAATGCAGAGCGTAGATGAATGGATGGATGAATGATTGTTGTTGTCAACTACTTCTCGTTTTCTAAGCTCACAAGACCGTCTCTGTGTCTGTGCAGTGTAAACCTGCTTCGCTGTTGGAGACTGTTTCAAATTGTTTTTCAAACACATGAACGCAGCTTGTTATGCGATCTGACTGCTGTGAATTGCAACCCGTGAAAAAGTGGAAGTGACCTTGTTGACTCTCAGGGATGTGCTGCATACATCCTCTTATGAAACACCACAGACTCATGCATTTGCAACATCGCTAGCTCCGCTACGTCAACAACTACAACTACTACTCACTCTCTGGAGTTGGGATTGTTTTCTGTTAAAATTCCAATCAGCGTATCACTGTGGGACTACATCCAGTGCCACGGCACCCTAGCTCTCTGATAATATGGTTTTATCACGAATAAAGCTTGTGTAGTTACTATTTTGATGCTTGTAAGTGTATTGATAAACTGTCAATCAGTCACACTGCTCTTACTGAATGTAATTGTTCATAAAAATGATGAATAGTTGACTTTAAATGACTGTGTCACTAAAGGGTTACATCATTTCATGAAATCTTAATGGTATTATTTGATAATTAAATCATTCAAACAAATGTGCAATAAGGATACTGCTGTAACACCAACACAAATACTTGAACGGTAACCTGATATCGCCAGCAGATCTACTACAACTGTTGGTGCTGATAAACTTGAGAGCAACACTTTCACTGCATCATGCCACCTCATATAAGGTCTTCGCCTCTTTAATTATCTTTCCATGTCTCCATTGAACCCAATCCTGGATGCAGGAGTCATCACGGCTCTGACTTATTAGTTCCTTCCACTCTCACCGGGCTCTCATCCAGCTCTGTCCGACCCTGACAATGACCGGAGCCCTTAGCACAAGTGTCCACCACGCTCGGCTCTATACCCCTGCTCAGTGCCACTCGGGACACTTCTCAGACACAATACCTCTCTGGGGAGGAGGGACCGCTGAGAAAAAGGGCTACATAGATGTGTTTGTGTCTTGAGCTGCTGGTATTGTTGTTGAATGGTAACTGAAGGAAAAGTGCTGGGGGGATAATTGAGCTTCATTCCTCTGGCCTTCTTAACCTGGGTTTGCATGAGTTTCCTGTCCCACCTCTTTACCGGTGTTAATGATGAGGTTGGTGTGTCGGATGTTTGTACAGTGTGTGTGTGTGTGTGTGTGTGTGTGTGTGCAACATGCATGTGTGTGACTATTTGGACAATTGTCTGTGTAACACATGCAACACACATTTTCATAGCTGTGTTGTTTGACTTTTAATGGTGACTTTTGGGTTTGCAGGAATAGTTCGACTGACAGTGACTTTTTAGCTTTCTTGTTGAATGTTAGATGGGACACACCACTCGGTGTTAAGTAAGTGTTTCCCGTAGCTGGCATAGCTTACCATAGAGCCTGAAAACATGGAGAAATGGTGCGTTGGTAACAAAATCCTTCTCTGAAGCTCACCTATTAACACAATTTATCTTGTTTGTTTAATTTGTAAAAAAAATATATAACATGTGATTTTATGGGGTAATGTGACTATTTGTTACCCGGGTGCTTCGGGTGGTTTTTACTTTAAAAGTCCAGAAAATATTGTTTATACACTTCGTCTTTAGTATTGATTGGTATAACATTGTGCTTTGTAAGTGGTGTTAGACAGATTTTTTTTTTTTAGGGCCATAGTCAGCTTTTTATTGAACGAGAGAGTGCAGAGTGAAGGGGGTAGGAGAGAGGGGTATGACACAGCAAAGACTGGCCGCAGGTGGGAGTCGAACCTGCGACCACTGCAGCAAAGACACAGCCTTGGTACATGGGGCGCCCGCTTAACCAACCGCTTTCCATCCAGTCTTTATGCTAAATTAAGTTAGTGTGAAGTTATCTGGCTGCTGACTGTATCCTTACATATGTGATATCAATCATTTTATATAGCTACCTTCACTCTTGGAAAGAAGCATGTTTCCAAAAATGTGTATGGTGTATGGTATGAGTATTAGCTGAGTGGGTGTGTTCAAGAGCAAGTGAGTCATTCATTAACACATTTCATTTGACAGCCTTCATTTATTTCTAGCTTTCATGTGAAATGGGGAATTTCTCACACCCTCTGGGGAAAGTTTGAGAAGATGTAATCAGGCAAAAACTGTTTTTGATGTCATTGCTCATTTCTGTCTGTGTGCTAATTTCATTCTGAAAGGATTCACTTAACTTAAATTAACTGAATTATGTATGTACTTTCAGCTTGGATTGATAATTTGATTGAGAATTTGCCTATTTATGCCAAACAAAAAAAGAAACCGATGAGCTGCTCAAGTTCTAAAATAGCAAATCTTTAAAAAGCTTTGCCTTCTTTTCTTTAGGGAAGTTTGCGCACACACAGTACTGTATTTCCATGGAAAAACTCTCATATGAGGCAAGAGGAGATTTACAAATATATCAAACAGTGACATAAATACATCACTAACCACCATGTAACTTCTCTTTCTCTTTCTCTCTCTATTCCAATGAATATTCATTAAATGTTCCACTATTTTTAATTCTTGTATTTGTCTAAGACACACCACCACTTTCACAATAATTTCCAAGATCAAAACTAAATTTCACAGTTATGTGCAGTATCTGACTTTTATGCACTTTCATATATATATAAAAAATACAGGTTATTTTATTTTATTTTTTATTCTACATCCCATTCACTCAGTTTTTTTTTTTTTTTTTTAATGTTGCTGACATTTCTGGCTTGATTTTTATTTCATTGTCCACACTGACATATTTAAAATACAATTTTTTTTTTGTATTTGTTTGTACTCGGGTTACTCTCTTGTTTCCATCCAGAGAAGCTATTAGTCAGTAAGCCAGGTCATCCAGGTTTTTGTGACGTGAGCAATGTCATCAAATGTAATTGTCACTCATTCTGGATGTTTTAAGAATATGAAGATAATTAATTATTCAAAACATTGAGGTGAAACAAGACACTATAGCTAGATGCTTCATGCTCATCTGAAGAGCCGTAGTTTAAATGTAGAAACAGACTTGACCAGTTGCTTCAGTTGCCTTACCTGTCTACACATAACATTACAGCCCGCACACCATTTATGTGATAAACAACTTAAATGTCTTTAAAATGCCATTAGAGGAACACAATACTCTCTATTTTAGGCTTATCAAGTTAAAAAAAAAGGCTAAATACATGGATGACATTACACTCATGTTAGTGTCCATCTCAATAAGCTGTTGGAGGTCTGGACAAATCCAAGGATAAAAAGATGAAGATCCATATTTAGGTATGTTACAGTGCAGCAGTGTAGTGCTGGTGATCACCAATATAGAAAACATCTATAAAACTCAAAGAGCTTAACGTGACACGGTTCTTTATTCTTTTTTTTTTTGGAACCCCATTAGCTTCCACAAAGTGGTTGCTAGTTTTCCTGGAGTCCATACAAGAACAAGAACAATTTAAGATCACACAGTACCAGATAGACTAGGTAGTAGTAGGTAATAAGTAAAATGACTCTCCACATGAAACCACAAAGCAGTCATCTGTAATGGAAACAAAAACAACATTTTCACAGATGCAAGGCACCAAAGAATAAATTAATACAATGAACAATTCCCTCAGAAAATATCAGGGCAACAACAGAATGTACAGTATGTGCACTTTGTGTTGACCGTCACATGCTTCTTTACAGGGATTATTTTGTGGCTGATTGCATTTGGGTGCACGCAGCCCCCCTACAAAACCACCTGTGCAATTTCCAGGGGAATTTGAAAAAAATCTTGCAGTACAGTTTTGAGCATCAGGCTTTTGTTTTCATTGTAGCATTTTGCCTGATCTTACTCTTGATTGACTTTTGTTTTTGGTTGGTTGAGGTGGAATGAGGTCGAAGCATTTTAAACTGTTTCATTGACCTATCATCTTAAATGTTGTTTATCTACCCCAAAGACAGACAGGATTTGTCATCTAACTCTTTTAAGTCACTGATGGGACTTCCCAGCTCAATATGTATACACTGTAGCTTCTGGTGGGATGTGTTCACAGCAGAACTGAAACAACTTGCCACACCTGGGTTGTCCTGGGTTGCTGCATGAAAAACAGCCAAATACAATGACAAACTGAAAGTTATAAAAGTGAAGTTCAGCACGTCCCAAAGAGTCACTGGTGAAGATATGTGTTTACAATACTGGAATGATATATTTCACTATTTTCACCATGTCTCTCCTTCTACAGCATTATTTTACAACTGATGTGATATCGATTTTAAATAACTGAAATCACAAAAGGCTGTTTTTCTCTTTTACACTACCATAAAAGTCATATGGTGAAAATTGTGGGCTTCTTTTGGTTTGCCCAAAAGGTTTCTGTCAACGCTTGGTGACTAAAGTTGAAATGTCATGACTCCATCCTCCTTGTATTGTGTAATAACTGCCAGAAGGCATACTGTATATCTATGACTGTCCTTTTACACAAATGATCATGGCAAGAGTTTCAATAAGGCTCCTGTTTATTGCCAATCCTTCCTCAAAGACATGGAGCTATTTGTTTGGTTGTTGTATGACTTAGTATTTTAAATATATCACAGAACATGATGGGTACTGTGACTCTAATCAGTATTTTTTAAGACTTTCCATGAAACTGTTTTGACTTGAGGCAGAGGTGTCCAATCATGTGTTGTACTGAATGTGACAGTTCAGGAACTACGGCAACAAAACAGCAATATAAGCAACCCCATATCTATTTGTCCTTCCACTTGTTGTTTAAATGTCCCTTTATGGTTTGCGTATCTCAATTTCTAAACTAATTTTTATACTTAGCAGGTGATCTTCCCTCATGCAAAATAGACCTGATAACACATACTGTCCATGAACAGAGAGGAGCATGTGTGTCACAAATGAATTTGAAAATAATATTTCACAGAATGCATGAATGAGAATGGAGTTTTGGAGAACGGAGTAGCATATTTTGATATTTAACATCAGCCGTATCTCTCATCCCTCTGCAGAACCTGAGCGGTGAAGATGCAGCACACCTCGTGCACAGAGGACAGGATCCAGCATGCTCTGGACAGATGTCTGGACGGGCTGAGACAAAGCCCAACAGCAGCTCACCACTGGAATGGTAAGACTGCAGGAGCTAGTGAGCTAGTTTGGTTGTGCTGGAAGTTTTAGTCAAGGCCAGGTAGCAGTAATACATGTAACAATATCTAATTACGTTTCTGCACTGCTTCAAATGAGGATGATTGAATTTCTGTGCGAATGAAGATATATCTTCAGTTTAAACCTTCCATGTAGAACCTAACACAAAAACCGGCCTTTTTTTTAGCATTGTCATGACATTTTTTTTAATGGTCTGTCAAGTTTTTAAGCCCATGTGGTCAGAGAATGTTTTAATCATGTACATACGTACTTCTTGCGCATGACTATGCCAATATGTACCAACCTGTAAATTTTTTTTTATTAATGTTTGCAATTTTAGTCTGCTTTTGCATCCAGATCTGCATCAAAAAAATATAAACAATGGCTGATAATCATGGGGCATGTGCCAGATTACAGTGCCATACAGTGCCTAATTAAAAATGGCGACATTCTTAATGTTACTTTTTTTTTTGTTGCAATATTAATTCTTTAAAAAGTTTGTGCTCCTGTAACTGATGCCATACCAAACGCATATCCCATGCTCTTTGGTCCATGGGCCTTCTAGCTGACTAACAATCAGCTAACAGTCACTGTTGGATTTCTTGTGTTTGCAGCTCACGCTGTAGCTCAGGTGACAGAGCGCGTCAGGTCAATCACCATTTTTCACGGCAGGAAATTTGACTTGTCATAGCAGGATTTCTGCATTCCAATTAGAGGTCCTGGTTTTGTGTGTGCTGTCTTACTGGAATACCTTACTGGGACATTGAGCTATTGTTAAAGCTATTGTGTGTTTCCTGTTATGAAAAGTCAAAATGTTTGCTGTTTAAGGCTTGGTGGTTTAATCCTGGCTCTTCCTGTGCTTATGTGCCGCAGCCAAATTAATGTAAAATCATGTAATATCATGGCGTGCTAAGGGTCACTTAGAATGATTGAGCAGTCTTGCTAAAGGCCTTGTGGCTATTCTGTGCGGTTAAATCTGTAACCTTCTGTTTCTAGGAAGATAAATAAATACATTTTCTCAGAAATATCAATTCCAGTAGCCACATTTGGATGTGATGCTGTTTGCAGTGCTGACTCAACCAGAAAGCAGTTGTTTGGTCTTGTTTTCTCAACAAAACTGCAGTGTGACAGACACTCCACGAGCTTGTTGTTGGTGACACTATTGCTGTAAGATCATTCGGGGAACATGTTATTGAGCGCTGGAGGAAGTTATGTTAATAGACAGCTGGGAGGAAGTGGTTTCACAAACCGCAGTGAGTGAGTGGGGCATCGTCAGCCCCTGTGGTGTAGGGCATAAAAACAGGTTGGATGATCCCGCATGTCAACCAGTGACAGAGTGACGCATACACATGTTCTAGGTTTTTTACCCTCATAGACTTCAATGGCAATTTTTGACATTTAAAACAAGTTTGTTTTTTTGATTCCTCCTCTGCTTTCCTGTTTTTTCATGGCATTCGCCTTCACGACTCCTCCCTGCTTGTGAGGAGTCAGCAATCACTCTGAGTTGTTTTTTTGAGTGTGATAGACCTCACATTCATGTAGTTTGAGATACTGTATGCACAGCTCTCTCCTTGGTTGGAGCTCTTTCCTTTTCATCCCAAAGCTTTTATATTTAAATGAAAAGTTTCCAGTGGGCTTGTGAGGAAAACAATGGTATTTTAAATCCACACCTGATATAACAAGTCCAGTAATGATCTTAGTCTAAATATTCCCAATTTCTCAATTTGTTTTTACTTTACTCTTCCTTTACTCCTCTTGATCCCCCCCAGCCTTAAAAACAAAAAAAAAAAAACGTTTAATAGGATAGGATAACTTAACTCGGTTTTCTTGCAACAGGAAATGAGCCCTGTCAGTGTACAAACTGAAACGCTGAACAAAAGCTGATAAAACACACCCCTGAAGTGTGCACTGACAGTTGTGGGCTTTAAAGGCCTGATGTGAATAATTGAAAATCTGCATTTTGTTCATGCCAGTCTGAGTCCCAAGTGCAAGATGATCTGCAAGTTTCAGGTTGCAATGGAAAATAAATGTTCGTGTAATTTTTTTTTTTCCTTTGTTGTGATAACTATTGCTTGAGCTGAATGTCCTTAAATATGTGAATGGATGTGCCAGGCACATTAAAGACATGTTTTACATAGAATTGAGCTTACAATTCATGGTAAAAGAAACAATTATGTGGATGTAGAGTCTGTTTTGGTGGTCTACTGTATGTAATCTATTAAAATTACAGCTATTCTTTACAGTATAACCAGAGTTGAGCTAAGAGAGCCTTTCCCACAATGCTCACAGGTACCAGTTTGCATTTCCAGCAAGGTCCGAAATTGTAACCCAAGAACAGAAGCCCATCTTGGCAAAAAAGTGTGTTCTGTCCTCTGTCCTCTATGCTTTATCACTTGAACACCATTGTACATTGTATGCTACAACTGAGTGGCCATCAGTTCACGTGCATTGGTAAACTGAGTAACTTTGATTCTGGTTCCTCCTGCATACATCAGAAATCAGAATCAGAAACCAAAACCATTACAGCCAGTGCTCTCAAAATGTCTTACAAGTGTTGCTTCCCAATGTTGGGACTGGAGACCAAATAAATGTTGCCCTTGGTTCATTCAAGGAAGAGTTAAAAGCTTAAAAACGATCACTCTCTATCTGTGAGTCAGTCTCTGGAGAATCGAGCGATCTCTAAGTTTGTTTTTGTAGTGTGTGTCACAGTTTTTTAGCTTGCTTACATTGTCTGTTTGCATTGTATTTCTTGTCATAACACATGTTTTATGGTGATTGCCTGACCAAGTCTTTCTTGAAAAGGAGATTCTAATCACAGTGACTAAACAAACTGAATACATGTGGCTTGTAGTCTAAGCTCCTGTCTCAGCAAGTGTGCATTTTTTACTTGTATTATTACAATGCACAACAACCTAAACACTGCTGACCAGAACATTCTTTTATCAGCACCGCTGCTGTCAGAATATTCACCAGCCACATTTAGCGGTGATAACCATAGCAAATGATTTATTTTTACACTGCCAGCCACATAAACACATACTGTAACTACAGATTACACGAAAACGTTTTTGTTCTACTCCTTGCAATTTATCGCCAAGAAAGCTCTGCACTCGCAAGCAACAGGTGAATTTTGACTTCATTTGACGACATACAGTATGAAGTGTTTAGTATACTTTGCACGTGTACACTGACAGTAAATTTTGACATTGGCAAAGTTATCCTTAGTTTAATGTGAAAATGTTTTGTGTTGTCTTTCACACACAGTGATTACTCTTTATGGGGTTGGAGCAAAATTGTTGTGATGATGTAAAACGTATGACCTCTGTACCTGTTTCTATATGTTTACTGTGGGGCTTTCTGTGCATGTTGAATTTGTGGATAGCCATGAATCTACATCTGCTGCTTTTCAGTGCTGATGTGTTCAGCGGGTCAGTCGATGAATCGCTGGAGCCTGGAGGAGATGGTGAAGAGGGACCCTGAGAACTTCCTCATTCTCTTACAGCAGATCATCAGGAAGACCAAAGAGGTCAGAGCACAAAGGTTAAAGAGAATATATTGTCCACTGTATATGTTGGGTAGTAATGTCTCACTGCTCTCCATGTATCTGTGTGTGTTCATGTGTGTGTGTTCAGGTTCAGGAGCAGTGTCAGTATGAGCTGGTGGCTCCCCTCGCGATCATGTTCTCCTCCACGCTGCTTCAGGTACAAACCGTCTCAATCGTCGCGCTCTTTCCCATTCAGGATGTTTCACATGTATAAAAGCATACTCCATCAAAAGGTCGTTGAGTTCCTCAAGTCAAATAGGTATACAAAATATGTTTAAGTTATTTACTGTACGTCATAACTCTTCAGGAGACCAGAGCATTTCGTCCACACTAATGCAGGGATGACTAGCCCATTCATTTATTCTCAAAGTTGATGATTTGCTACACTAAATATAAAAAATAAACAGACAAATTGACCAATAACGTATCTGCATAGTACACCAAATACATAAAACATAATTGGATGTATTGTCCACCAAACATAAGAAATTCCCCCTCCATTCAAATGAAGCCTCAAACAGATCTTGCTGCTCCCTAACAGGACCCCACTAAAATACCTGATTTGTGCTCTGGTTGCAGACACCATACTGTCCTCCAGACACAGAGCTGCTTGAGGAAGCTATTGAGGTGTTTCGCTGCTTTCTCACCTGGCCTGAACCTTACAGCAGTGTGTGTCGAAACCTCCTCTCCACCCTACAGCTGGAGATCAAGGCCCCAGGTAAATATAGATGGGTTCTATATGGTTTCTATTTCTCTTCGTCTGCCCTAAGTCTCTGAATCTCTTACTCACTATTGTCTCTCAAACCTTGTAATCGTCTTCCCCCTAGTGACAAGTCAGAGAAATGCATTCAGGGCAACTCTTGCACAAAAGGACATTGCTTATACCACAAACACCAGTATCCACAACAGCAATGGTTTCATACAACCCTGCCATTATTGGAAAGCGGATGAAGCTTCAGCATTTACCAAACCAAAAAGCAGAAGCTACCTATACGGTGAAATTTACAGAAAGGGTCAGAGGAAGTGCTAAAGACACAGCAACAGACATGAATGAATACATTTCATGTAACTGAATGAATGAGTGCTGAATGAGCCCTCAGACGCACAGCGTGAAGCCCTTTGTTGCTTGTGTTTGTTTGGTTTAAAATTTTTGCTCAAACTATTATGAACTTAATTTTGTAGTTACAGCCCCAGGATGTTTTTCTACACATTTTCATTGACTTTTAAGCCATTTTTGGACAGATAACAGTATAGTTGCCTAATTGTTAAGTTGGAAGGCACTTCTGAGCACCACAAGCTGCTTCAAAAAGTGCATTGACTCTGGTCTTTGTACAAATAAAACTGACTATTTCAGTCAGTGGCCAACAGCATAACTCAATGTCCTTAATGCCGTAACTCCATCTGCTCATTCCACCAGGACATGAATAACATTGTGTTCTTGTTAAGCTGTTTTGTTAAAAAAACAAACAAAAAACAAACAAAAAAACATCAACAGATCAAATACATTTTCTTTTCTATTTCCCTCACAGGGATTTCCTTTCAGAGACTGGTGAGAGAAGAGCAGGGCCTCATCACCTCCAGCCAGTGCTCCAAGACCATGTAAATCCACACAATAAAACAAAATGTCATTTCTTAAATAGTGTATAGAATTATATATATGTTGCATGTAATCTATGTTTACATACAGTAATTCAGGATTGATAGAATGAGAAGCGCTTCATTTACTCACGGCTCATCTGTGACTTAACAAGGACTGTCCTTGCTCAACAGTAGTTGAGGACACAAAGGACCTATTCTGTATGAGTGTATTTGTTTGTACCTTTGACCATCTCCGTGTTCATGACAATCTATTTTCAGTCCAGGTCAGACTGTGAGTTATTCGCACACTTGCACCTTCTGCTTTCTCGTAGAAATGTGCCAGTTTTTTCCACACGTGTTACGTGCCATTGGTTCACAGTAACCTTATCTGATCTGAACAAAAAACAGCACTCGGGTTTTCTTTAGTAAACTAAATTATAGCACTTAGGTGGTTAGCAGTTACAGTAGGAAAGTCCCTTCACATCCCCTTCTCCACCCACCACCGTAGCATCCTGTTTGCATCTTCTCCCATGTGAATTTGTGTGCATGTTCAGTCATTACTACCAGTGACACTGTCTGTCTGCTGCCTGTAGGACTGTGCTGCTGATGAACCCGAGCGAGGTGCCCGCTGACTTTCTCTCGGTGGCTGAGCAGCTCAGTGGCATTCAGCACTCGCAGAAAGAGACCTACATCACCCTGATCAAACACGCCTTCCAGTCCACACTAGGCACCAAGTACCCTCTACATCGCATCCACAGAGTTCTGCAGGTATGTGGTGCAGGGGCTCTGGACTATGGACGAAAATCTATATATAGTTCTCAAAGCCAATAACATTTATATATTTTGGGTATAATTTGTGTTTCAAATTTCCGTTATGGTATGGGGTTACATTATGGAATCAAGTGTTACGTTTAAAATGAAATCTGACCCATCAGCAAAAATACATTACCCTTTAAAGGAGCAATTTGTAAGATGGGGAGTCTTATTCCTGGTTTGTCCAGCGCTTTGGGTTGGTAGGTCGAGTACTAACCCGGAGCTTGTTTGATGATCCGGAAAACCCATAGTCATGGAAATGAGACTCAACAATCAACTACGTCGCACATTACACCTTTAAACCCTGTTTCTATGCTTTTTTAAATGAATAGTGGTAGTTTATATTATTTTAAGATAATGCTTGCAATACCCAACGAAGCAATAACAAGGAAATGTGTAGCATTACATACATACTGTACATTACATCCATACTTTTGAAGTTAACACAAACCATTGGAAAATGTGTAATTATTTAAAGAATTAAACAGGATAACAATACAGGAATGTGCCAAGACGTATCTTTATTAGACCATATCATGAACATTCTCTGCAGGAAAAACCTGTGAATGAATTGGGGGAAATCTTCTCCGAGGTAAGTGATGTCTTGGAGGCAGCTGCTGCCATGAGTGACCCTCTGAAAGGCCGCAGTCATGTGATCCAGGAACTTGAGCAACTGAGAGAGAGGATGAAAATCCCAGCATCCAATGGAAGGAAGTCTGATGGTAAGAGGGCAGGTTTCATGAACTGTGATGTATACACTGTACATCACATGATAATGATATTTCAGTTCATATTTCTGTTTTTTTCTGTTGTTCCTTTCAGATATGCTGCAAACTCTACCATTGCCTACAGCCAAGTGTCACATGTTTCACTGGGAAAAAGACAATTTTGGTAAAGTGTTCTGCATGATACTTTATTGACTCGTTTATGGAAAGTATCTTTCTGCTTTCAGCTGATGGAGATTCACTAAATCCATCTGAGGGAAAGTCTTAGTCTCCTACTTTTTTCAGCAAAATGAAATCAACTTTAACATGACAGAAACCATATTTCCAATGCTAAGCATATTTAATTTATTTGAGTAGTTATTTTGTGTCTATCATAGCTAAATGTGATTGATATTTGTCTCTGCAGATGTTCTGAATACCCTTGTGGAGCATGACCTTGATGACCTGGCCACTAATGGGCAGCCTGAGGAGGAAGAGGAGGTAGACATTGATGATGATGAGGAAGAGGATGTGCCGGAGATTGATGGGGAAGAAGAGCAGGAGGAAGAAGACAAAGACGATGAGGAAAATGGAGTAGAATTGCCTTCAATGTCTATCATCCCTATTGGCTGCAGCTCCACCCATCGTGCCTCCACCTTCTCCACCATTTCCTCCCTGTCCACTGCCTCCAAAGACTCCATGTTCTCCACCTTGTCCGTGACCTCAGAGTCCTATGCTCCGTCCCTCTTCTCTGTCACTTCTGGAGCTGATAGTGACTTCTTTGAGGATTCTGATGAGTATATCTGCTCCTCTCCCGTCGCTGAAAAATGTTCGCCAAAGTCTGCCAACAAAACTTCGGCTCGGCTCAGCCAGCACTTGTACCGGCTCTTCATCAAACCCAAGAGCCCTCGGTCACTGTCCAGGGCCAAAAGCTTAGGAAACCCAGAATCAAAAGACATTTTAGTGGTGCGAGAGAAGCGCTCCAACTCTCTACCACAGCAAGTCAAGTTACGTAGTCCTGAGCCCCTACTCCACCCACAAAGTCAAACTCTCAGACATGTCTGCTTCCGAAGGAGGCCTATTCTCAGCAGCGATGAGGACAGCAAGAATACCACATTGAGGGTTGTGGTGTTTGGTGCCGATCATGTAGCAGGGAAGGTGGCCCGGGCCTACAATAGCCTGAGGAGGAAGGAAAGTGCATGTCCGCGTCTCAGCAGGGCCTTTAAGCTTCAGTTCTACTTTGTGCCTGTGAAGAGGGACTCAGCAGCAGGGCTGGGAAGTCTAAGGTCTCCTAGTCCTGTGGTTCAAACTGGAACTCTAAAAGGAGCAGCCCTCTCTAATGTGAGTAGAAGAATACCCCAACCAAACTTCATACATTGAACATGAACATTTACCAAGCTGTCAAAGAGCTGAGTACCGCATAGAGTAAAGAAAGACAGATTTTGTGAAACCCAAAAGGCTCACCTATATGAGAATTCCACTGCTTGGTTGTAATTGTTGCTTTTTGCTCAAGCAGGATCTTTACCTCATGGGCACAGGGGACAGTACTAATGACATTGCCCATCTCCTTGGTATGTTGGACCCTTGGTACGAAAGAAACACCCTTAGCCTGCTTAACTTGCCTGCCAAGGTCGTCTGCCAGGTACAACTGAAATATAACTTTTACACTGACCAAAAGTAATCCAAAAGTCTATCATCAATTTTTATCCAACAGAGAACGAGACTGATCTCCAGTGTAGCCTCTTACTCAATCAATATGTATTCCAGCACATTGCTAACAGAGAATTGAAGCCTGTCTGTTAGCAGACAGATATACTGTAGCCTGGAATGTTAATATCATTTTACAATGTCTAATGTTTTTGTTCAGGTTACATAAGTCATTATGTATGTCATATGTCTGTTGTATATACTTGTATTAAGTGTTGAACAATTTTGTATTGCTCTGTAGCAAACCTCAAAGACGGAGTCAGAGTCATATGATAATTCATATGAGCAGCGTCTGCCCATCCTGGCTGACTTGGTCCTCTACTACTGCCGCTATGCTGCCCGGCCAGCTCTGATCCAGCTTTATCAGGCTGAGGTCAGGCACACTTTTACACAAAAACACACATATACAGCTATAATACACTATGCAACCTTGCCTTGCAGCCCTTTTCTCGGGCTGTTTTCTTCCCAGGGACCTGGAGTCTGGAATCACTGATATCCAGACTTTGGCACCCTTGTGAACAGAAATAGTACCCTGATGCCCTCTGGGTCTTTTTTTTTAATAACTAATGAAGCAATGTTCCAAATTCAGTGATTTATTTGGGCTCTTTGTTGTTGTAGTTGACATTAGCCTGTGGAGAGAGGAGGACTGAGGTATTCGTCCACTCCCTAGAGTTGGGTCACACCGCAGGAACACGAGCCATTAAGGCCATGGGTGAGTGTTACACACACCCCCCGAACACACGCATAATTTCCTAGCAACCGTCCCACAACAAATAAAATCCTCCACGTTTTAAATGCACGAAATGCATCATCAGCTTTTATGAGGTCGAGACAGAACTAAATTTCTGGTAGGGGAACATCTGCTTTTTCTATATCATGCCAGTCTACTTCCACCTTTTTGGTTTCACTCGTCACCAACACATGCTCTTCTGATTTTTAATTCCCTCTGAGAAGGAAAAATCTAGGGAAAGCTGTTTACACCTCTTCTATGGTAGTTACTGTGCAAATTACTTAATTGCAATACTCACACAAAATTGTGTAGTTTTTCTTATTACTAATTCAATATGTTCTACATTAACTGAACAACTGTAAAAATTAACTGAAATGTCTGTAAAACAATGCAAATAATTTGTCTCACCGGTTCATAAGATTTGATGTTTGTAGTCATATTTAACAGTATTTTAGCATTATTTTGCAGTATTTCAAACTGCATATGTGAAAAGCTACTTTCATATGGATCACTAATGTGTGTGTCTTTTTCTCTCTTTATACAGGTGCTGCGAGTAAACGGTTCGGGATTGACGGTGACCGAGAGGCAGTGCCTCTCATGTTGGAGGTGGTGTACAACAGGGTAGGATGCTGTTTGGTTTTACTCAATCAAGAATTGCATTTATAAACACACCATTGTGTCGGCATAAAAACATATCATGACCCCTTCGGAGACAATGCAGGTTCTCCCCCTTTAACCCTAATTTAACTGGTATAGATTATGGTCACCTCTGTACCCACAGGAAATGACACATCAAAATGTATTGCTAAAAATACAAAGCCTGCTAAACAACAATGAGCACGTGCCCTGTCCGGATAAAGCAAGATCTTTTGCCTCTGTGGTCCCTGTGATATGAAGTATTAGAGACTATTAAACACAATATCTCTCTTTTACTGACCTTAAAAAAGGCCTTTAATTTATTGCTGTCCCTTAAACAGCAGAGATTGTGATGATAATATGGTCAACATCCTCACATTAAGAGTTTAACCTCTAGGAAACATTGTCCGTCAACTTTGACTGTGTTTGTGCATCAAGCATTAATGATGTAAACACCTCCCCTCGTCCGGCTGGCGTCCTGCTCTCTGTCAGCTCAGAACATGGTTCCACCCGTCGAGTGCAAAATCTTCATCCGGGATGTTGTGGTGGAGACAGGTCTCTGAAGATGTGGACATAACAGTCTCTGATTTTCCGCTGCTTGGCCACACTGAGTCCCATTTCATCCCTTTCATTTTTCCAAGCTATGCTAGCATGGCTCCCATCCTGGATCTCTTTCCTCTCCTCCTGGGGTGGTCCGGCTGGTCTGGCTGACCGGTCAAAAAGTGCCACGGGCAGCGATTGTCCCAAAAAAATCTGCTGCGGTTAATCCAAACTCTGCGCCTCCTTCCCCAATGCCGTTATGTGTATTTCTCTCATAGGCAGTATGTGTTTCAGCAATAAAGCCAAAAAAAATAACAGATAATCGTTTTCTTCCTTTCAGGTGGTGATTAGTGGGAGAAGTCAGTGGAAAAGAGAAACCAAAGTCTGTACTTCAATAAACTTGACCAAAGCATGCAAGAATCCTGAGGAACTAGGTTAGTTTCAGCCCCTGGCTACTGTAATACATGACTAAGTCAGTGAACTGTGCTTGGTTGAGACAACACATGAGCTTTGTGGAGACTCCATGACATAATAATTACTGTTTACTGTATCCATAATTTAACTAGAACAATTTCTGTCAGACTCAAAGATGGAGTGCCTGCAGCTCACGATGACTGAGGTCCTGAAGAGACAGAACGGTAAAAGCAAGAAGGGCTTCAACCAGGTGAGCGAGACGTGACATTAGTCTCCCTCTGTGGTTTTTCGTTAATGAGCACTGCAGCAGCATGTTTTCACAAACAACTCTGCAACACATTCTCTTTTTAAAGAGACAGACCTCAATGCCTTCTTGATGGCATCTCAAACTCATCTCAACTGAATCTCTCGTCTCAGGTATGCTGAGAACAAAGTTTTTTAAAACTGACAGCTTGACAGAGCAAATAGCCACATCACAGACAAGACACCAGTCTGTTTTGTCTCTGTGTGTTTTGGCAATGGTATTATTTGCTCATAGTTGTAGCTTAATCTCTTAACCTAGTGTAGTTTTGGAGCTTTGATTTGCAATAGTCATTACACTCCTCAGCAAAGGCTCTCTTTACAATTCAGAGACAAAAACAAGTGCAACCAAAATAACAATAAAACAACCCAGACAAGTTGAAATGGCAACAAATACATCAAATTCTATAGAAATGTGCAAATATATCAACACCCATTTTAAAGGAATTTTCCACAGTCTGGCATTTTCTCTGTTTTTCTCCAAAAGGTTTATTTGTGAGGTGCAATAGATTTAGTTTTGCTTTGTTCCTTCCTTTTGTAGCAGCTGAGCCTGACAGAGGTGAAGGTGGACAAGGTGCAAGTCAGCGGTGCTGGAAACACAACCTTTGCTGTTTGTCTGGACCAGGATGAGAAAAAAATATTGCAGAGTGTCACCAGGTGTGGAGTGAAGCTAAACACAGGCACACACATGTTTGTATTCCTATACTTGTGAGGACTCACTGATGTATTGCATACCCTAGTCCCTACACTCACATTAACCATTACAACTAAATGTCAAACTCCAACCCTAAAACCAAAAAGACAAATCGAATTCCAACCAAAACCAAGTTTTTAACCTTCAAACAGGCCACTGAAGTAATGTGGACCAGCTAAAATGTTGCTAAGGTGGTTAAAATTGGTCCTCACAAAGATTGCACTACAACCCCACTGCAAGAGAAATTGAGTTAGACATGCACAGTGGAGAGAAGTAGTACACCCCCAACAATTAATTTTTTTTCCAATAAATTCAATGATTCTGTTGAGTGGTGGCAGCTTCTCTGAAAATGCCCCCCTAGTCTTTTGACTTTGACATGATTCTAAATTTAAACATCATATTCCAGGAGTTCCACATGTCAGAGAAATGATTTCTGATCTCAGACAACAGACCAGACAGCCTTGCTATTTCTTGATGTCTTCTCACAACAATTTCTTTTCTCACCTGCATTCTCTGCAGCCACAACCCACTATCATCTCAGGGAACATACATAAAGAGAGAAAAAATTACCCACGTTTGCACCTTCCACTCAAAATTTACACCCTGTGCAAGCCATGTTATTGACCTAACCCTCCTGTCTCTCTGTGTCCCATGTAGATGTGACATCTCAGTGTGCTATAAACCCGACAGCTCCACCGACTGGAAGCTAAGAAAGTCCCAGACCTCAGCCCAAATTCAGCCTCTCAACCCCACCTTCTGCTCCCTCCTCTGCCTGCCCATAGTCACTTTCAGTGGGGCTCTTCCCTGAGACTGCTGACCACTGGTCTGGATGATTTGAAAGGAAAGATTCTGTGCACTGTTATTTATATGTTCTGAATAACAGACACAGGCTGCAGAGGAAAAGTACAAAGGAAACACAGTTTTTTCATTTCCACTTGGTGTCTTGAAGCTGCTGTCGTCATGCTCATGTGTCAGCCTCAAACTGCGGTGGGACGCAACTGTTGGAAACCCAAGGACTTGAACAAAAGTAAGGCGTTATATAACTGCCGATCTGGCTGACCTGTGAGTGATAGTACAGCCATCAAAGGTCTCACCGTTAAAGGAGTGGACGTCATCATCGGATTTCGATGGACAACTGAAGAGAGTACAAACGTACCAAAGAACCAGAGAAACAAAGAATAAACGGGGATATATACTGTACAGTTCTAATGATGCAGAGTCCAGCATTATCTATACAAAGCAATCATCCACTGCTGTTCAATTTTCATTACACAGATATTTTCTCTGTTAGCAGAATAGTGACATTACCCACAGTAACATTAGAATGAGGGTAACCTCGGAGAGGGCACCCAAACTGGCAACACCAATATGTTGTAATAAGCCTGGATCTTACAGAGACATGGGATGTAAAACAGAATTAGAGATCCTCTTGGAGTCACTTTAGTTTATGAAGTTTATGAACTTTTGTCTGGATCAACCTACATGGAGACCTGGGACCATGTAGAACTATGTAATGCCTCCACTGGGTTGACTACGGGACTATGTACATATATCTAAGAATGGACACTATTGACTTACACAATATGTAAATACTATGTTTGTAAGATATTGTATTGCATGGTATAACATGAACGTTACACCGTAATGTTTGATGTCAGTTATACATGGGCTTTTACTGAAAACATTTCTCCTAAGGAGTTACAATGAAGTCACTAGTTTAACTGAAATTATGATTATGGCCAGCAGGGGGCTCTGCTAACCTATTGACTTCAGTTGAACTACAGATTACTTAAATGCAGAGGTGCCATACCTGTAGCCTATTGAAATTTCACTTTGTAATTACTGTAATGAAACTTAAGTATAGACTATAATTTTGCTCTTGCAAAATGATAACATTTCATCAAGGAAAAGGATGTAAAATATAAATTTGATATTATGGTGCTAGAAAATATATTCTGATGCATTTCTTGCTTTATAGAAAAAGGTAACGTCAGTAAAGTCATTACACTTTGCATCGGCCTACTGTAAACTACGACATTTTTAAAGAAAAATCTTACTGTTTTGTTGCTGTAAATGGAAAATATGCTGAACACCTGACTGAGACTTAAATAGTAACAGTGCACAGAAATATCTTTTATGTATTTGAAACAACTGAACATTAGATTAAATGAAATAGGTACTTTTATGTTGTGATAAATGCCTGGCACCACTGACCCCACTTTACACAACTTTTCTGATGAAAATATTTCAAATGCCATATTGGTTTTATAATTGTGTGTGCGATGGATAAATTCCAATCTTCATGAAAATATGTCTTCAACTGGATCTATCTGTCTTGTCCATCTGGCTGTCTGGCTTGAACGTGATTGAGTGCTTGGCTATAAACGTTGGAACACCTCTGGCAACAAAATATAGTTTACAGTATATGGATAACTGCTGTGATTGGTTGCCAACGCACGCGCTTAGTGTCACATCATTGGTCGGTTTCGGCGGTGGGCGTGGTCAGAGGACGACTTGCTGTCAGTCTGTAAACTGGAGCTAAGTGTCACCGACACAGAGATGATACAGTTGGCGAATGGGACTCTCACCATGTAACTGCAGGTAAGTTTTTAAAAAAAGGCAGAAATATTTTATATTTTAACAACTGCAAACTGTTTACATCTTTATAGTTTGTTGTCTATATACTCGCGGAAGTTAATGTCGACGACTATAAATTGTTGCTAGCTAATATTGCCGTTGATGAAGTTTAAGTTGGCCCACTGTATGTATACATTCAGCTAATTCCTTTTTAACTAACATAGTTATTTAAAATCACTAAGTCATCCCATATCTAATGTTCTTTCCTTCTTGAGTTGACCTGTGTATACTTTAGAGATTTGTTTGTTCTTTCATGACTCAAGTCAAACTACATGATTACGTTTTGCAGTGATGAGCCGAAGGCTACCGTCCGATTATACAGTGATGATGCCACTTAATGTATTGTGCGGATAAGATATGGTTGTGTGTGGTACACTGTACTGCACCTGACATGCACAACATGTCAGTCGCTCCATTGAAGAGGACTGTTTACATGTGAGTCAGGCTATAAAAAAAAACCTCTGACACGGGAAGACGGTTTATTTTTTCCCTCCTGAGATAACAACAAGGGTTTGATAACAGTGCCTGATCTATTTGAAGCTCTGGCTCTCTGTTGTGTCTGTAAGGAGTCTAAGAGCGCAGCTGTATTTTCTCCAGCTTCCTTGTTTTAGATCCGAGCTTCCTGGTACCACTTGGGGATTAAGGGGATGCAGAGTGGCTCCAGTCTGAGTGTGTCTGGGTGTGTGGTATTTCTGCTCACAGAATGAGGTTAAAAAAAACATAATCATGATTTCATTTTATGGGCAACAACTTAAAGTATGGGCAAATTGTCCGCAGCAATAAGGCACATTTAATTGTTATAGATGACGAAAATCTCAAATAATGACAAAATGAACAGTTCATTCTACCATTGCACACAACACCCAATCAAAAATATCTCTCTAATCTAGATCCAAATCAAGTTGGTGACTATTGGGTGAGGCATAATAAATCAGTGACATAGTGGTTTATGTATTTAGGCTATCAGTTGAAAACTGATAAACTCTTCTAGAGCATGATTTTATATATAGTCAATAACTTGAAACATATGGGGACATTAAATAACACTGTAAATGAGTTACAATCCACATAGTGTTAAATCTGATGTCCATTGTAGTGGTAACCCTATCATTTGGCCGTGTGATCATGATGCTGACATATCTTATTATGACCACACAGTGAATCACTCAGATAGAAATTTATGGGATGATACAAAAACCCAGAGTGAAATCATGTAGCAAAACTACATGTTTTGGATAGTTGTTCAAGTGAGGTGATGACTGGAGCAGGTGCACATTTAACAGCAGGACTGCAATTAAAACTAACCCAAACACCCCTAGCATGTACTAGAGATAATGAGCTCACTAAATACATACTTAAAGCTTCACATAACACAAAACTGAGCCATTGCTGTCTTATTTACCAGTTTAAAAAAAGTCAAGGTTACAACAGGTTAATCCAGCTCCAATTAGATTTACCTGTCGCTGTCACCTTGTTAGTCATGTGGAACTAGAAAAACAAAATTTGGGACACAGGGTGGAGCTCAGGAGGGATTTAGATGGGGCAGTGCCGCCACTGCACTACCACATCAGCTGACTCAGCTGCAAATTAAGCAAACGCAAAACACACACTCATTTAGCCTTAATGTTTTCTGAAAGAACAGTATTTTTTCCTTCTTGCGAGACACAAAAGGGACCACCAAGAAGAAAAAAGTCAACATTTATACAGAAAAAGTCAACATTTGTGAAAAAGGTATTGGCTACTGTACAGTATGTAGGTTAGAGACAAGGCAAGACAAGGCAGGTTTATTTGTATAGCACATTTCCAGCTGTGCCTGGTTGCAGAGCCTAGCTTAGATGAGCCCCACCGCCCACGGTGACTACCCCTGTGATACAAATCGCGATCTAGGCAGACTTCAGTCAGCTGTAGGGCCACTAGCTCCACCGCAAACTGAGCAAACAGCTGCCACAGCTACAACCAAAGATAATTACACAGCCCAAGATAACTAACTTACAGTGGACAGTTTAGCGAGAGCAGTTGGCAGTTACACTGGTGATATGCTGCCCTCTATATTTTGGTAGGTATCTTAAAATTCTGGCTATATTTTACAAATTTTACCTTTAAGGCAAGGCTGCAATACTCAGCCAGGGGTGTTGTCAATTTGCAATACCATGACAGTCAAAATGAACATGCAAGAGTTCTATGTCTTCTTCAATGTTTTGTTTAAATTAGATCCATAGACTGATGGATGGACAGGGCATGACTCAATGTGCTTCTCCACCCCATGAAGTTCACCATCATCAGACTAACCTTTCCATACAAAGGCCTTTCATTTCTCCACAAAATGTCAGCCACTAAAAAGCAAGGTTTGGCTTTCTCTTGTTGATCACTTGATAAAAAAAAGTGATGCTGGGAATAGAGGTCTTCACGGGTCCAAAAATTTGTGCCCAAACCCCAAAAGACCCTTAAATGTACAACCCAGACCCAAACCGGTCCTGTCTGTTATTTGAAAGCTGGGACAGAGCCCATGCAGAACCAAAAAATGTTGGATCCCAATCTGGCCAGGAGAAGACCCGATATGTACCGGCTGTTAAGTTACGGCTGTTAACATGAGCATTGCTAATTTGCATTATCTGTGCTCTCCAAGACAAATCAGACCTCTGCCCTCTGACCCTTCACCTCCTAAGCAGAGTCATTCACTTGCGCAGGTCATTTGGCACCACCTTGTGACCACAGAAGCACTTCAGATGCAGTTTTCTTGCCGTTGCTGTTGCACTACATGATCATACATACATGATACATATATGATCATACATGATGATGGTCTGATTATGGCCGGTTCTGCTCAGATGTACTCATGTATCAATGCAAACAGACCCGGGACCTGCGGTAATAAAACAGGACCCGTCCTGGACCTGACCGTATATAAAACATAGAACCGAACCTGTACAGGTCCCACATCAGGGCTCGGGTTCTGGTGGACCTGTGAAGACCTCTAGCTGGGAAATCAGCCCGTTTAAAGCCAGCTGTGTCTGAGGATCAGACACACAGTTACACTTGTGCACTACCAGTGATGGAATGTATGTAGTATGTTAACAGTAGTAAACTTACTCAAGTTCTGTACTTAAGTACAATTTTGAGGTATTTGTACTTTATTTGAGTATTTCCATTTTTTTTGCTACTTTATACTTCCACTCCACTACATTAATATTGTTCTTATTACTTCACTACATTTATTTGTTTACTTTAGTGACTAGTTTCCTTGCAGACTGCATGCTGCATCAGAGCTAAAGTGGCACATTTTCAAATTAATTTATTTTATCGGCAATGGGATTAAAAATGAAATTGATTCCAATAATTGGGAAAAAGGCTTAATATCGGATCTGATAATTGAGGCCAGGCCGATAATTGGTTGACAGCTGGTATACAGTACATACATGTAAATATGGTCCTATGTGTAATTTACTTTTACTTGTAATTTTAATACTTAAGTGCATTTATTGCCTGGAAAACACTTTTGACACTTCATATCAGATACTTTAAAGACTATTAATCAAGTACTATTTGTATAGGTGCCATTCACTTTTTTTTTTCAAATTAATATTTGAATGTAATATTTTTACAGTTACACAAGTAAGACTTTTGGTTGCTTTTTACAACACTGCACGCTATAAGGAAGAGAATGCTGAAGTTGGAGAAGCAGTTTGCCAAACATGAGCAGAGGCACTCAGGCCAGTGTTTGAATTAGCTTGTGTTCGTGGTTTGTTGATTTATTATGATTCAAACACAAAGAACTGAGAAGGACTTGCTTTTTTTGTTTTATGTTGCTTCTGCATTGTGTCTTGAGGTCTTCTATGTGTTACGTAAAGCACTTTGAATTGCCTTGTTGAAATGTGCTATACAAATAAATCTTCCTTGCTTTGTCTTGCCTTGCCTCTTGTGCTGGGCCCCTGTCAGCCCACGCAACTGTTGCATTTTCTCTGATAACCTGACCCAACATTTTAAATGACAACCTTTCCAAAATTACAAAACACCCTTGAATCCACATACTGCAGCTCCCAAACCAAGACAGCCGCAGACTGTCTTCAGTTTAAGACGCCACCCTTTTGTTTGTCCTGTAGGGAATATGAATACAAATGGCAACACTCCTTGGCATAGTCCTGTGCCTGTGGGCTCCTTGGAAAGCAGTCTCCACCGTGGCTAAGGCTATTTCATGCCAAGTGTGCGTGTGTGTGTGTGAGTACATTTGCCTCATTAGGACCACAGTTGCTAAGTAAGGTTTGCTGCATGGTAAGACTGACGATTCCCAGGAATCCTTTTTTTTTTTCTCAGAATTTTTGGAAATAATGATTTTTCTTCTGCACACATCAGTTGCAAAATATCCAGAATAATTGGTTAGAGAATGTCTCAACTTGTTGCAGAAGACTGCTTTGTGCTGACTGAAGTAAAGAGTAGGGATGGGCATTTCAAGTCATTTTTATATTTAAGTACTTGCATTAAAGGTGTAATATTCAGAAGTTTCCTAAAAAAGATGTATACAACAGTAATTTCTCTCAGTCATCACTTTTGCCTCTTTAGAACTGTGGTGTTGTCTGTATCTGCAGAGACCCTGTCCTCTGCCTGAATTTCCTTATTTTCTTAGTACTTTGCTGTGTCGGGACATTTCTGGGTGTCAGCCTTTGTGTAACACTGTTTAGCCCTCAGCTAATAACAGCACAAGGTCAAGACTCTATAAAAATCTAGCAACGTAGTGCTGTCTCTGTCATAAAGAGCTGTGGGCCTGTGTGTCTGTGAGGCACAAAGGGAAAGAATGAAGCGTGCACTTTGATTTTATTCACACAAAATCTGGAGAGTTATGCCGCGGTGTGGGCGTGTCTTTTTTGTGGTTTAGAATGTTCCGCTGTGAAACAATCGGAAAATAATGTGTCATTTATTCACGGTAACTGCCGCTCAATCTCTTTAGTCACTGTCAAGCTCACATGGCCACGGCTGGATTTTGAAATTAGCACTCAACTGAGAATCCCTTTGTTGAAGCGCAACCTCCTTTTCCAATGATAGAATGTGGCTTAAATATTAGGAAAATCTAAGAAACATTGCACTTGACTGAAGAGGTACACACATAGCGGGGATGCCTCCAAAGCAGACTTGACCCATGTCATCTGTTTAAAGGACAGTCTTGCAAACCACAAGGCAACTGTACCATAGCAGTTTCTTAAAAAGCTAATTAGGGATTCTTTAAATTAATGGCCAAACAAGTAAACAAAAATATTTAGAAAAAAAACTACAGAAATTCACAGCCCAAATTTTCCCAAGTTTTCTTCAAGGAGTTGGAGCAAAGTCATAAATGCATTAGACGGCTAAAAAACCTTCTGTGTAACAAAAATGGCTTTTTACTCATTAAGAGTTTAAGTGAAAAATGAATCATTCACGCTCAGCATCCCCCCACAGCCCTCTGGTCTACTGCTTGTGGCCAGAGCTGTATCTGTTGTAACAAACAATGCTGTCTTTGTTGATTTATCTATATGGAAGTATTTCATGGATAAATAATGTATGTGATTACTATTCCATAACACAGTAAGCAATAATATGCACAGGATAGAAGCTCCAAGAAAGCAGAAAAAAACTATTGTAAAGACATAACATTTGTTGAGGCAGTGGTACCGATACCAATAGAGCCCTTCATTCAATACTCATCATGTGAATAGAAGCATTCAATTGTGTAAAATGCCACCACTGAATGACCAACTCCGTCAAACACGGCGCGTTCAACTTCAGCTCATATTTTATGAGTTGTAGTTGCTGCTGTAGTGAACAATCACATGCTGCATTAAATCGAAAAATGGTTTCAGTGATTGGCTGCGAGAAAAACACAGAAAAAGTCTTTTTCCAGATCTGGATACAAAAAGTAATCGTTTGACTGGAGGAATTTTGATACTACTTGGAACTTGGTTATTTCGAGTACAGTATTGAGTACAGAAATATGAAGTTGCATGTGCACTAAATTGCCTGCATCTTAATTTCTGTGTGTGCTCATGTGTGACCACATGCACGTGTGTCTGCATCTGCATTTGTGTTTCAGCATCGTGTTTGTATAAAACTTTAATTGACATATGATACCTAATCCAACCTAAATGCCACATCCACAACTGACCCCTAAGGGACCAATTGACCCATTTCTCACCATCATAGGCCACACACAACGGAACACACAAACACACACCTTCTCTGGAAACCCCTTTGTATCTCTACCTCTTCCTATCTCTCTTCCTCTTGCCTGATGGATTTAGCACAATACCCCCAGCAGCATAAATCTTCCCACTGTCAATTTAGACCTGTGATTGGATGTTATATTTACATTATCTCCTTCAATCAGTGGATTTTAAAAAAATTTTTATGACACATATGCCTCTTTGTTGCAGATTTTTGGCCTTATTGTGCTCACTGTTTGCAAACCCTGAGGAGGAAATAATTCTGTCACGCCAGGCAGGTTCGCAGATACAAACAAATGATACACACACACACACACACACACACACACACACACACACACACACACACACACACACACACACACACACACA
>JBBPCS010000283.1:2491019-2521400 GCA_037974645.1 Hollardia meadi
GCCACACAGAGGTGAGCTGTTGTATAGTTTAATGGCGAATGGTAGAAATTAGTTCTTAAAGCGTTCTTTGTGACAGCTGAGCTGAATGAGTCTGCTGGAGAATGAGCTCCTCAGTCTCTGTAGTGAGTCATGGAGGGGGTGGGATGGATGTCCATGATGGAGAGCAGTTTGTTCAGTGACCTCCTGCTCCTCACTGACTCAAATGTCTACAGGTTTTGACCAATAACAGATCCAGCCTTGCGAATGTACAATTATATTATATTGAACATACAATATAGAGCAGTAAAAGACAAAGTTGCTAGCACAGACAAGTGTATGCAATGCTGCCCCTCATTTTACATCCTCCTATGATAGAGAGATAAAAGAGTTTCTGTATTCCAGTATCTTTTCCTGTATTTAGTTAACCCAGCGTGTACCTGATGGGAGCACCTCGTATTTTGAATACAGCCGATTTTTCCTAGCCAGTTTAACTACAGTCTTCCCAGAGAGTATTTGGAGGGAGGGACTCTCCCTCACCCCCATCACTTTCATTGCTCTGTTGATTTGTGATTTTAATTTAACTGATATGTTACCAAACCAGACTAATGTAATATACTCTATCACAGCATGAAAAAAATATCTTTTACCTCTGTCCAACCCCAAAAAAGCCCTGAGTCCGTGCGAGAAGTAATCACTGTTGGATCCTAGTGCATACAGAATTCACATGGACATTCCAAGTATGTACACCCAAGTATTGAATGATGAGTATGATATAATAATAATGATGGTGATTATAAGAATGATGCTGCGTAATAAAGGTGTTACGGACCAGTATTGGAGAATGATCCCAATAATGTCCTGGATCAAAAATAATTTCTTCTATTTTCTTAGTATTTACAATAAGATAATAATAATCAAATCTCTCATCTATAGCCAGAAATGTCAGTGTCTGTATCCCCCCAAAAAACTTGACAATTAAAGTGTGTGGATGAATGCCCGTACAGTAATTTGTAAAGTTATAGGGAGACACATCCTTTTGGAACACCTGCGTTAATCACTAGACTCAGATAATTAGTACATGTAGTAAGCATATGCCCTTTAGAAACCTGTACATTTTTACATAATTACGTCACAGCAGAACCAGAAGAAGGCCGAGAGGCGGCTGAGCTTTCAGCGGCGCCCATGGCCAAGCGGCCCTGCCAGTGCTGCTGCCAGACCTACTCTGAGATTCTCAGCTTCCTGGAGAAACGCTCCGAGGCGGAGCAGCGGCTTCGAGAGGAGGAGTTCGCTCTGCGCCGGGAGGAGCTAGAGATTCAAAGGAGTAAGTCTTTCAGAGATTTTAAATTCAACCCAAAAAGGGGGTACTCCCCCCCCCCCCCCAGCTACATTATAGGAGTCTTTTTATGTCGATGTTTTTGTCTTGCAAGGTGGATTTTCATTAGTTTTAGAGACACAATTTGTCACTTATGTTTATTGTTGCAGATTAGGTTATCAAAATGCAAAAATCAATGCAATGTCATTCATTCTAAGGGTGGCCTTATTAGTAAGGCTCTAAAGTCCTTATTTTCATCCGAGACAAAATTCGAATAAAGTTTGAATTAAAGTGAGAATCCTAATAATTTTGAATTTGAGTTAAAAAATCTGAGAAGTAAGCAATTCAGATGTCTGGAACCAGGATAAATTAAAGACATATGATGTGCAGTTATAAATTTGAGTTGAAAAGGAACAAGGGTTTCTTAAAACTGATTTCCAAATAAAGAAGGAAATAAAACTAAGCTGACTGCTAAACTGCCATCATCCTCAAGGGGAACTGAATAACAGATTGAATTTCTCTTTGTTTCTATCTTTTTTTTTTACTCTCAGGTAAGATCGCTCTGGAGAGGGAACGTTTGGGAGCTGAGAGAAAAGAGAGGGAACGGAGATTTGAGCTGGAGAGCCAAGAGAGGCAGGTCATCTTGGACCTGCTAAAAGAGAAGGTGCTGAAAGGCTGACAGAGAAAAAGCTGCATCACCTGCATTTTAATGTCATCTGAAAACAAGTCAAAGCATGAAATATGGAGGGAAAAATGTGTTTGACTGTTTTAAAAAGAGGAAGGAAAACAAGGAAACAAGAAGTGAAAAGGTCAGTGGTTGTTGGTTGTATACATGCAGGTCATTCAAAATCTGATCAGATGAACAGTGAAGCTTGTCGAGTGAGCACCAAATGGGACATGAAGTGCTGACAGTGTTGCCTAAACTAGCTGCACAAAGCTGATCCGCATACATGCCAACAGTCCCACGGTCTGCATGAAGATTTAATAGCATTGCAATTAATGTCATCTGAGAAACGGAATGCAGAAAAGTGGGTGCAGTGTTTTAGGTGTGGTGATGCACGGTGCCAAAAATGGCTGAGAGTGGACATGTGTGCTTTACTGGTCTGCTATATCAAAGTAGATAAATGCATTTCCTCATCTGACACCAATAGTTTTCTCAGTCCTGTTCATAGACATATTTGTTGTGGTTCCAAGATGAAAATACAGAGGAACAGGTAAGAAAAGCTGTATATTTCAGCGGGTATCAGTAAAGTTATGGTGCTGCTCAATCTTTTGGAAAAAAAAGTGACATATTAATGCCTTTACACACATTTTGTTCAATCGACTATAACGATGACTGTGAATCCACTGTACATTGACTGATAAGCACTTTTGTACTGCAAAGAATACAAGCCATTAAGTGTGTGTCCATATTCTATAGATTATACAGAAACGGTTGACATATTTTTGAACTGAAATTACTTTGCATTGTCACATCTTAGGTGTGCTACATTCCTTTTGCTGTAGGACAGTTATTAGTGAAATTTGTGGCAACATTCTCAGTTTAAATCGTTACTCTCAGATGTACCTGTCACTGGTTAAAATTGGAATACTACATGGAATTAATGGCAGGAGCACTTTTTATGTTCCACTGATTTACAGGCCTTTTATTTCTGCTCATGATTTATTAAAAGACCTGGCTTTTATTACAACAGTTGCTACTGTGACCTTCAATATATTGTTCATAAAAAAATGTTTTGAATTAAAATGCTATTATCCTTGAGTCCACACAACATATACATACAATGTATAAAATGAAAGCATGTGATGCATATTTGTTTCCTCAAAAAGTTGGTAATTTCTATTCTCAAAATAAAATAATTGTCAGGACGAGTCTGTGTGTGTGTTGTCACCATCTAAATTCAGCTTATTATAAATTGTGACAGCACATGACTCAAGTTTACATCCAGCGCAATGTTGTCTAGAAATAACTTTATAGTTTGGTGACTCATTTGTTAAGAGTCATTAAAAATAACTAGGAAATTGGATTTTGGATTTTTTTATATTCTCATGCTACAGTCCATAATCCCTATTAAACTTAAACTGGGTTTGGCAGAGCAGTATTCTGAGGCTGTGTAAAAATCCTCTTTGCTAAGACACCAGTGGTCCAAAGAACCTTTGCTCAATGTGCTTAAGTACTTGCTCTATACTTCAGTAGAATTTCCATTTTATCCTACTCGCTCAGACACATTTTAGATGGCAATGTACTTTTTCCTCCACTATATTTATCTGAAAGCTGCAGGCTACTTTGTAGTTTCTGAATTTACATACAAAACAAAAGATCTGGTTCTGAAATAGAATAGAGATTATTTTAACTACCAAAGCACATAAAGTAGCTAAACTTATCTCCACCTCAACATTCTGGCCATATATTAATTTATAATTCAGAATGCACAAACATGTTGGGCCTATATACAGTATACAGGCCTAACATTTCCGGCAATTCGGCATAATGAGCATGCTAGTTTGCTGATAATACCTATGCTTAGAAAGATTGTAAACTTTTTAGATTTTCTTGTACGCTTGTATTTTACACGGTGTTACAGCGTTGGCTGTAAATTTACAGGGGAAAAAAACAACTTTTCCACTCCTCGTTGCGCTTTAATTTTAGGTCATACCAATTCCACGCACTGATTGGTCAAATTTGTATTTATACACGCCCCCTTTTGTTTTGAGCTAGTCTCTGATTGGTTCTCTTTGACGTCACTCTCTCCTTGTATCCGCCCACGGAACGTGTCCTCGTTGCGTTTCTTCCTCTGCTGCGACTGCAATGCTACAAAGTGTACAGTAGATGTATGTGAGTGCTACCAGCGAAGTTTTGAATTTATCATACTGTTAACGTTACAGCACCAAAGAGGCGTTCGTTAGCTTTCAGTTCGGCTTCACACACTCTGTTGTGTGTGTTCCGGAGACGATAAAGACCCGTATGGAAACAGAGCTCAGCCTTCTATCTGCTGTTAATTTAACGTTATTGGTAGACCGGGTTTTTTTGTGGTGCTGGTCGATGTGAAGGTTGTTGACTCGCTATCACCAGCACGAGTGTTGCTCCCACATGTGGAGCATGTGCTGTTTGTGATTTTAGTTTTGCCGTTACGCATCTCCCGTTAGTTTTGTATTGTGAAAGTCTTAAACCACCCAGAGTTTAGAGTTTGTGTGGAAACTGCTGCGAAAGTAGTGCGATTTTTGGGTAAACGTAAACCAAATATCGCATTGACTTCCAAGAAACATGCCCATCAGGCGTTTTGGAGGTCACAGGTCTCTGGTGTCCCACTCTCCAAAGCTGTCGTATGGTTACACGAAAATGAATATTTCAAGAAGTGGCTACCGTGTTTTTTCTGCGAACTCCACCACCGCCTGCACCGAGCTAGCCAAGAAGATCACAGAGTAAGTGAGGTTCAACTGTACAACACCTTCACCATTAGTGTCATTTAATGTGCCTAATTATGAGGAATGGCTTGTATTTGTTATCTGCAATGTACCCTGACAGTACACCCGGGAGCTGCAGGTGACTTGAGGCCAGTGGGTGTACAAACAAACACGCATACATATAGAAAACATAGGGAATACTCATGACACCACATTGTGTACACAAGATTATGATGTGATGGCACAGCAGAGGGAGATGAATCCTACTATTGCAAAAGTAATTAATAAAAATCATGATTCAGGTGGAACAGTGTAGGTACATGTATTTGTTCCAGTTTATGTTAAACTTACAAAAGTCTGAACTAAGAGAAGAATAAAACTATACTTTAGCATTACATGAACACTTATTCCCATATGGGTGCTTGTAATCATATTGCAAGACAGTTTTTTTTTTTTTTTATTTGTCCAATCTCCTACATGCTCCACACTATAAGCTTGTCTGTTACAACTACAACTTATACCATTACAAACAAGGCTTAGCATCAATTCTTCACAGTTGTTTAATGTGTGGGCAAATTATCTTGGGTTACATTGCTAAATGTTGTATTTTGTCCACGATAGTGTTGCATTCTCCTCTTGGATAGGTGTCACTTCTTTGTATCTCAAAACATGATGTAAAACAACCTTATGTGTTAGTGACCCCCTTGATGTTCCAACTGCTCTTTCAGGGGGGTTTCCAACCTAAAAATAATCTGAATTTACATATTTTTTGCAATGAATACTCTATTTGAAACTTCAAATCTGCCAGCCTTAGAAGAATTGATTGATTTAACCCTTGTTCTGGCACTAATTGTAAGGCTCCTTTGTTTAAAGCTGTAAAGCATTAAAAAAAACAACCTTATAAGTTCAATCAAGCATATACACTATACTGTGAAGATGAAAAATTTGTTTCATTAGATTATGGCTAATCTGGGTTTTTGTCTTGGCATATTGTGGGAGATTCAAAGGACCTGTCAGTGAGAATAATTGTGATGGAAGGAGTGTACTGTGCAGACACTGGCAAGGCACAGATACTGTACACTTGATGTGACTGAGGCAGCCACATTAATAGTCAGTGAATCCTTGGGCATTTAAATAGGCAATAGTCCCTTTTCACAGCAGCCATTTTGACATGAAGTAGTAGGGTAAACACAGGTGTTACCAATGAGACTAATTAAGGTTCCGTTCCATTCACATCAAACAGAGTCAGGGTGCTGTTATTCTGGTTGTTGGCTCACTGGAAAGACTCTGGTACACTAAGTGGAACAGTACCTAAATTAATTTCATTAATTACACCTGTGTTTAGGTGCAATTTCATGTCTATATGGCTGCCATAAACAAGGGCTAAGTCTCAGTAAAAACAAACAAACTGAAAACACTGACTGACTCTGATCTCTCGAAACACTGATATCTTCTCTTTCTTGTTGGCCTGCTGAAGGGAGCAGCCATGTTTTTTCCAGCCCTGCAGACTTGTCAGATGTTGCATTGCTGGCTGGGTGAAAAAACACTTAGACTTCTCAATTTTAACCATTTGGCAACTTTGCAAAGTTTAAATAACAATGAGCTCACTGAAAACACTGTGAATTCTACGTATTTAATTAGAGGTGCACGTGGTGACTGGGCTGTGTGTAAATGCCACTGGAACTAAAGCCACCCTTCTTTTAACCATCCATCCATCCATTATCTTTCTCTTATTCGGGATCAAGTCGCGGTGGCAGCAAGATAAGCACGGTATTCCAGACGTGCCTTTCCCCAGCAACACTTTCCAGCTCCTCCTGGGCATTCCCAGGCCAGATGGATAATATAATTCTACCACTGGGTCTCTGAATTCTTTATAGAAGCTGACTAACAGAAAGCAGTTTACAAGGCAACAATCTGGGTCACTTTTGACTTGTTAGAAAAATAGATATACTGTATAAACATGTCCCATATCCTTTGATTGCTCTTTTTTATTTATCTCCTTGAAGTTGCCACAGTAATAATAGATGATGGCATTAGATAATATTTTGGATCAAGGTTGAGGGACGTAAACAGGGTGAGGCTACAGAGGTGGAGAGACCTGTCTTGCCTTGTAGGATCCCTGCTGACTACTGACGGAGCCGCCCGCTGTTATCCAGCCAAGCCTTTGCTCATCTCTGGCATGCTTTAAAGAGCCATCAAGTTCAGTCTTAATTATTAGCACTGTTCAGTGGCAGTTTGGTTGTAAAATTAAAAGCATAATTTTCTGCTGAAGGCACAGCATGTATTCATATTGCCTGGGCTTGTTCAGAATTTGAATTGATGCAGCTGGACTGTTCTGCACTAAATGTTAATATCACTGTCAACCTAGTTAATGTTTGTGCCAAGTGCTTTTTGTGGATGTTTTGATGTTTTCCTCTTTGAAGCTAGTAACTAACAAATACTATACTATTGATACTAACAAATCAATTCGCACAGTCATGTCACGCACAGTCTATTAAGTTAACTGCTTTTTTTGTTAGTAGGGATGCAAAGTTAGCATGTCACAGTTTGCACAGTTTGCAAAGTTATATAACAATTATTTTTATTAGTGATCATTCTGCAGAAGATTTTTTTTTCAATTAATCGATTGATGATTTATTGGTCTATTAGATTTCCAAAAATAGTGAAAAAATGACCATCGCAATTTTCTCAACTTCAATTCTCAACTCACAGTGGTGTGTGTTTGTGTTTTTAACACTGTATGGTCTGTTTTTTCTCAGACGCTTGGGTGTTGAGTTGGGCAAGTCGGTGGTTTATCAAGAGCCAAATAGAGGTAAGGCTGATAAATCTTAAGTCCCGTATTTTCACAATAAATGTCTTAGATTAATTATGTGGTTTAGTGTTGTGTCACTTAATTTTTTACTTAAACCCACAATGATTTTTTTCAAATTTTTGTTTCGTTTTCAGAGACAAGAGTGGATGTGAAAGAGTCTGTCCGTGGACAAGACATCTTTATCATTCAGACCATTCCCAGGTGAGACAGAAGGATGCTTTTGATGCCTTCATGTTTTATATTAATAAAGACCTAGAGACCATTTTGCAATGGGATCACACCAGCCACGAAGCCCGCCAACATGTTGACGTTCTGACCCATAAGTAGTCATTACTATATTATTATATGAGTACTTGGTACTCATGGGCTGCACCCACACCCATCTTCGAACTTGGCCTTAATTTTGATCTTAACTAGATTATGGTTACAACTAACAATCATTTTCATTATCGATTAATCTGCTGATTATTTTCACTATTAATTAATTCGTTGTTCTACAAAATGTAAAAAAAATTGTGAAAAAATCTCATCACAATTTTGCTTCTTTTGTCGGACCAACAGTGAAATGATTAATCGATTATTAAAATAGTTGCCAAATATTTTTCTTTTGATCGAATCATCGATTAACCAAGTAATCAATGCAGCACTAAACTAGACACCTGTAAAGTTTCGGGACAGCATCTTTTGGGTTATGACACTATCGGGTGAAGAAAAAATCTGTTCACAGACAAACATACCTAGCAAAGTACTGAAAAATTACATGGATTTAACTAATAACTGGAGTAATATGCAGTGAAGATAATCACTGGCAAATGTATTTTTGAATTAGTGTTAGCAAGGAAAATGGTTACAACAATTTACAAAACAGTAACAACAGCAGCACATTTATTGCTTAACTTTCTACAATGGTACTCCAACTTCTTTAAAGTAAACTGCGGCATGGCGACCGCCATCTACTGTAAGCTTTGTTTTTGCTGTCTACTATTCTCTTTTTGAAGCGCGCCATGTGAAATAACTTTTCTCTGACTTATTTCTCTCTGCCATATCTCGTCTTTGTGTATGTCACTGAGTTGAGTTGAGCCTGGAAGCCCTGGCCCTGCTGCTGTACAGTGCTGTTCAATTGGTTATTTTAAAGTTTATCAATATTGAACATGTTGTGTGTCCAAATTGCACCAAATTCGAAACTGCACATCCTTGGGTCCCCAGCATTGTAAAGTAGATTGGATTAATGGTTCTCGAGATATTCAGAGGACATGCAGACAGGGGGGAGATTCCTTGCTTTATATTTCTATCTCACACAGGCTCCGCCCTCTACTGGACTCTATGGGTACTACTCTTCACCGATCACAATCATGTATTCGCCCACTGAAAGTTGCATAAATTCAGCCGCCCAATCAGGACGAGCCTACTCGGGTATGTGGAAGCACCAACATATACAAGCCCGTGTGACAGATCCTAGCTATCTTTTTCTCTTCGGTGATCAGCGAGTTTGCCCACTGATTGTCCAACCACATGTCCACATGTTCCCTAGGTGAGTCGGGGCCTAGGGTCTATGGGGCATCAATTGTGTGTTGACACCTTAGGGTTGTAGCTGTGGTGGCCTAGGCCAGACTTTCTGGCCCAGGGCGGCAGTGGTCCCCTACTTCCTCTCAGCGATGACTAGAGTAGGAAGTAGGTGGTCTGTGGCGGTTACCCTTAGCCGGTCAGGTTCGGTGTAGTGGGCTGATTTTGGTCGCGGCAGGGTGATCATTTATAGGGCTCCACCCCCTGTACCCGTAGAGTCCAATAGAGGGCCTTTGCTTATAGAACAAGGGTTATGATAACGTAACCTTCAATTACATTTTACAGGCCATAAATTGAATGTTTGGTTCATTCTCATCAACCTCATTTTACAGCAGCACCAGGCAGGGTGTTTACAGCAAAAAAACAACAAAAAAAAAAAAATACAAAAACACTGCACCTGGCATGAAATGGCAGACTTTATGATACTTTATTATAATATGATAAATGACTGTATGGCCAATGACTAAGCCTTTTTAACCAGGTTTTAAGTATTTTCTTATGATTGCATTCACATGACTAAACCGCCAGTGACAAAATAGCGTTTCAATTTCTGTGCAGTAAACTCAAACAAGTCAAAACATGTCTACTTTATGTACTGTCAAGTGTGTGTTTTAGTTTCACATTAAAGTATGCTATAACATCCATTTGCATTGGAGGCTCAAATCCAAAGTTTACCTTTGCAGCAAGTGAAACACTATGGCCACTTGTCTTAAACCAGTTGAGTCGTCTGTTTGTCCTAGTTAATCAGTGATTTGCTATGACAAAAAGACATGCTCTGAAAGATAACCAGAGTTCACAGGATAGGATACAACATTTATGCAGATCCAGCAGGCCAGTCTGGAATATCTGGTTTCAACAAGCTGCAAAGGCCAAAATGGCTACATACAGTGTCCTGTTGCAACAGCTCATCACCTTTCTATAGTGAAACTGCCCTAGTCATCAAAATGGCAAACAACATGGTAGTGTATCAAAATCTCACCACAGTCAGGGGCAGAGTTTTGATTTTTAGCCAGTAAGGATAGTGATTTCCTGTCGGCAAATCCTTTCTTACCGTCAAATGTTTTTCCTGAACAGAAAGCCATGTGATTCTTTTGTTGCAGCTTATCAATTATTTCACAACAGCCAGTGACTTTCGAGGTTATTTTCGGCTTTGGGCTCGGAGGAGAAGCTGCTTAACGTGGAGTCCAGTAACAGGCCATGTGTAAACAATAGGAATAAACACAAAAACTCAGTTTACTTTATTTACAGTGGTTTATGAGAAGATCTTCTGTACAAACATTATGATGGGGACTCATCAGTCCCCATCAACATATTCTTCTGTGCCTGTTTGGATCGTATTTGTGGACGACTGTATTCTCAGACTAGTCGCACACCAGCACAGCGCTTTTGCTGGTTGTGATGTCTGATATATAATCTTAAAATTAATGTGCTGTTTCTCAGAGATGTCAACACGGCCATCATGGAGCTGCTGGTTATGGCTTATGCCCTGAAGACATCCTGTGCCAAGAACATCATCGGAGTCATTCCCTACTTTCCTTACAGCAAGCAGTGCAAGATGAGGAAGAGAGGATCCATTGTCTGCAAGCTCTTAGCATCCATGTTAGCTAAAGCTGGTAAGGGCTGTTTGCTGTAATTTTCTTTGTCACTATTGATTTGTTATCTATTCCCACTGAATGAAATTATAGATTAAAGTCAGAACAATAGTCAATTATAACAGGCTACCTTACGACTGATCAAACCAGGTTGTACCGGCTGTCTTCTAGTCTGGGTTACTTGTTGTTGACAAGACAAGATTACAGTCTGAAGTCTTCAGATCACGTCGCTGTCAGACATTCTCATAAGATCAATTGTTTGTTGTTTGCGAGTGACATTAGTGGCTGATGTCTGTCACTTGTGTGAAACACAACTAAGTAAGTAAAATGCTTTACTTTGTATTAAGTTCACTCATCACCAAATCCGTTTGTAGGCTTAACAGTACAGTTGCAGACACCTGTCAATCCGAGCTCTCACCCAAACTATGCATTTCTTTTCCTCCTTTTTGTTCTTTTCAGTACGAAAATGTCAAGCTGTAAGTCGCTGTTTGTGTTTGTTTTGGTACAACAATATGCAACAATTGGCATTCTCGTAGGATTTATGGGGTTGACCAGTCATTCATAGTGTTGTCTTGTATATTTATTTAGTGTTGAGGTTAATGCCCCTTCCTGACTGTCAAAGGCTACAAAATCTATGCAAGTTGGTGGAAACAGTCTTTTTGTTTGGTTTGTTTAGTCTTTGTAGGTTTCAGCTAGTCTTAAGCTTTGTCCCAAGCTTTAGGGGACATAACAAAGTTACCATCAGCCACTTGCAGCTTTTTATAGATTATATTGTCTGTTCTGGTTGCTTAATTTATGTCTCCGGCACAGCCCGGAGAAGTATTTAATTGTGCATCAAATTAATTATTTCTATTTTCTTACTTCCTTACTATAATTTTCCACTTTCATTCTGAATACCATATGTATATTGCAAATGTCTTACTTCAGATTTTCCCAAACATTTGCACCTACAGTAATATCTGTTTCATAGTTTATCGTCTTTCATTTATTTTAACTTTAATTCTGTTTTAACTTCTAGCTTATTTCGCACAGTTTGTGTGTGTGCACAAGTTTTCATGGCAATTTTTTATTTTTCTGCCATACGATACCTCGGAGCTCTTTAATTTTGTGCTTCAAACACTGCAGAAATTTGCCATACCACCTCATGCGTGTGTGGCTTTGGTGTTGCAGGGCTAACTCACATCATCACAATGGACCTTCACCAGAAGGAAATCCAGGGCTTCTTCAGCTTCCCTGTCGACAACCTGAGAGCTTCCCCCTTCCTCATCCAGTACATCCAGGAGGAGGTGAGGCTTAAGTACTGTACAGTGGACAGGGTTGTGCCACAGTGTCACAACAATGATGGTGTTCTTCTGTACATTGAAGAATGAGTTTTGGAAATAATTAATCGTTCAACAATATTTACTTGTATATCAGATCAGAGGTTGGTTTAATTCCAGCACTCAAACAAAAATATTTCTTTCTTCAGATCCCAGACTACAGGAATGCCATCATTGTTGCAAAGTCCCCTTCAGCTGCCAAGAGGTAACGGTAATCAGAATCAGAATCAGATATACTTTATTGATCCCTGAGGGGAAATTGCTCGCGTTACAGATTCAAGAATAGAAAGTATAAGCATAGAGAAATTAAGAAAAATAGAAAATCAGTATATAAAACATATGTCTACTAGAATATATAACAAATAGTATAACAATATTATTACAGAAATATGTACACAAGTATGTAGAAGATGGGTGCCTAGGACTGGGAGAATTTAAGTTTTCGAGTGCATCACTCCTACGGTCGTAGTTTCTTTAGTGTTGCATTATTATTGTGCTTTTTGCTTTTCACATCACCGGTTTATGTCTTCCTTGGTATGTTCAAGCTTCTGTACAAATCAATGTTTTTATGCTCTTTAATGTATTATCTGTTTTTTGACTCGCGTGACTCGCATGTCCGTCTGTCTCAGAGCTCAGTCCTACGCCGAGAGGCTGCGACTTGGGCTGGCAGTGATGCACGGGGAGGCCAATCCCTTTGAGTCGGACATGGTCGATGGTCCACAATCTCCCCCCTTGTCCCGCCCCACCGTTGGACACACTGGGTTGGAGCTGCCATGTAAGACACCCAATGCAGTTACATGCGTGCTCCTCTTTGTGTTCCCACTTTTTCTTGAACCTCTTATAGTCATTTACGGATATTTGTCATGGCATTACTGAAAACAAGTTTTTAATGACTGATTCTATGTTTTATTACTGGTTGTATGTATTTTTTTTGTGCACAAGCGTTAGACTAGGCATTAAGAGCTACAGACTGGAATGCGACTTTATTCTCTGCAGGAATTTTCTAAATTGTCAATGGATTTAAAATGGTTTAAAAAGCATTTTCACTGCAGACAGGAAACTTTCTTTTGAAATAACCTGCATAATGTCAAGGTTTGTTAAAACTGTAAATCCTCGCCTATTCAGTCCTTTTGTTGAGTGATGTGGAGAGCGAAACTTCCAACAATGATATTACAGTACTTGAGCTTGGAGTTGTATGGTCATCAGACGCACTGCACATTGCCACCATCAGTGTGTCTCTAGCCACACAGAGAACATAAACTAAAAAGTTTTGATCCCCAAATTACTTGTGGAGATTCTCAGTCACCCAGGTCATAGTCATTCAAAGAGGGTTGAATCAAGGGCAACTGGACCCTCTTTGGATGTTCCCTAAATTGTTAACCAAAAAGAACTCACAGACATCTTGGTATTTTTTTTTATAGTAATGTCTTGTTCTTTACAAGACCCAATTACTTCTGAGTAAAGCCCAGCAGCAGGGCTGACCTTCCCCTCACAGTTTTAGTCTTCTCTTAAACCTGCCTAAAATGGCCAGCTTAAGACAAGAGTCCTGACCTCGGTGAGCCTGCAGTCATGCACGCTCACATACACACACACACACACACACACACACACACACACACACACACACACACACACACACACACACACGTTTCTCAGTATTTTTCAAGTCAGCCCTGCCCCAGGCGTTGTTGTAGCGAGCTGTGAAATACCGCTGACATTGCCTCCTTTTTTTCTTCCTCAGAGTTATTTCGCTCTTCATCTCATTTTGTCTCGTCTGCTCTCTTTTCAGCTGAATTTACCATCCTCCTCTGTCGGAAATGTACTTTATGTCAGCCATCTCTGTCTTCTCTTTAGCAGGAGCTAAATCACCTTCATCCCAGTTGTCTCGCTCTGTCTCTGTCTGCCTTTACACATGCATTGGTTATGTGAAATGTCAATTTACGGTACAGAAATGCTTCTTACTGCTGAACACAGCTTCTCTGGAATTTAGAACCTCACCAAGTGCTCTATAATGTTTTGTGTGTTTGTATGTCTTAATTGTGCATTAATATTGTCTGTACCGTCCTATCTTTTGCAAACACAGGCAGCAGACATCATGTCCCTTTCCCTGGGATAGAGCTCCCAAGTATGATCATGACGCTCATTCTTCCTGTTGATTGTTGATTCTTCACTGCATGGAATGACAGAATGAGCTACTGGTGGCTTCCACTTTATTTCACATCTGGACATTCAAGAATTGGGACAGTGATCCTGTAATAGGTGTTAATTATTAATCTCCATGCCATGCTAGGGGAAAGAAAACCTTGCTAAACTTCAGTCAGCAATGAAACATTATTTTTCACTCACCCACGTCATTATATGGCCTCACAATTACATTGTAAATAGCTGTTTATGGAATCAGCTTGTGCAACAACAGGAGAGTTGTTACCCCTCACCACTTAGAACCTAAATACTTTCAACAAGTTTTTCATTCTTTCACTGCACAGCAAGTTCAGGACTGTGCAAGTCTCATCCAAGTGAGCGGAACTGTCAGCCCATTTTATCTTGACTTCTCCCCGGAGCTAAATCAAAGCAGCCTTGAACATTGATGGCATCCTTATTGACAGAAGGCATTTCACACATTAACCCCAGCTTACCTCTGAGGTTATAAAAGAATTCATGACATGCATTACTTTTTCCAGCTGTGTTCTCTCAACCAGCACTTCAGATGTTTGTTTAACAGATCCAGATAAACAACAGAAGTACATGGGGTACATTCAGTTTTTTTCAGTTTGAACTTGTATTTTGAGTTTACATCTGGGTCAAACGGTAGACTCACTGCAAAAAAATATAAATTAACAAGGAAATGAAACACTTTGAACACGTCTGACCCAAGTTTGTCCATCCTGCATATGCGTATGTGATAAAAAGTAGTAAAAAATTGGTACTGGGGTGAGAAGCTGTGGCGTAAACTTATGTTATCTTTGTCACCACAGATGTGAAATCATCAGACTGTTAGATATTAATATTTAACGGGTTAAAAAAGAGCATAAAGACCCAGTAGAGACATGAGACATTATGTAATTGAACAGTATTATTTATAATGCTATCATGCTAAATTACCCCTCCTACCAATTGTAGGTTATGAAATTGCATATAACTTGGCATATTATTGATTATGAAATAGCGATTGTAGCTCATTAATTACTTGACATGAACATAATCATGTCAAGTAATAATATCCTTGCCTGACATTCATGATGTTTTTCAAAATTCTGCTCGTTTTCCATTTTGCATCTTTTTGCTTGATAAGTTTTGAGTTTTGGGCTCAGAAACTGTTCGATTTTCCTGTGTAAGTAAACTGTATATATATTCTAGTTTCTCGGCTTTCTTTCCAACCCAGAAATCCTTGACCATGAAACATTTTGCACAGAGGTCTTGCTGGATGGCCTTATGATGGATTTTGGAATTCTGAACGCGGCATGCTGTTGTTTGGAAGAAGGTTACGGGTATGATCAGGGCCTCAGTGCGGGGGAAACCCTACAAATCAGATGGGGTGGCTTCTAGACCTGGATCGATTATTACTCAAAAGTGCTTTAAACAAACATCCAATTTGAGACCCTTCAATTTTGGATAAGCTCCAAGATGAGTTCAACATCAGTATTGTAATCTGTTCAAAAAAGTGTTTGATTTGATTCCAAACAATAATCGATGCTGGTCTGTGGTTTCTGAAAGAGGCTTAGTTGTACACCCACTTGTCCACCTGCCACTATACCACAAGTAGTCACCTGCAGACGCGCCATGTAAATCCATCTCAAGTCTCTTTTAACTTGGCAGCAGCACACATTTGTCCCACAGTTGGCTTTCAATGGCCTCTAGTTATTGGATTGGTGCTGTGGTAGCTGGAGGCTTGTTGGGGTTGAGCTGTCTTGCATGATGTTTGCAGGTTTTTTACACGAATCTCTTCACACCAAATCTCCCTGAACTTTAACTCACCTCAAGGGTTACAGGATGGACCTACGTTATTTTCCAGAATACTAATGTTCCTTCATCTGTATCTTTCAGTGATGATGGCAAAGGAGAAGCCCCCGATCACTGTTGTCGGAGATGTAGGAGGCCGAATCGCCATCATTGTTGTAAGACCTCAAGCTTTTATTTTATTCACAACAATATAGCAATTCACTCCTCATATTGAAACATAGGTGAGGAATGGCTTTAATTTTTGACTAATCTATGTCGTAATGTAAGAGTGGGGTTTTCACATATTAATGGTTAACTTAACTTGGTTGGTGGGTTGCTCACATGTTGGGGAAGCATAGCTTTGCAGGCTAAAGAATGCTTGACACTGGGAGAAGCTGAATAACAGCAAAGTTAACTTTGGTTAACTAAAGCTACATAGAAAAAATAGTTCAAACTCTTTTGTAAAAAGTGAAGTGCCAATGAACGTGTGGTACAAAATTATAACAAAATATAATACAAACGATAACAATCAATTGAGTTTACTGCAAACAGTGCCCTCTTGTTCACAGATCACACATAAACCAAAATATAATACACCACACTATTCATGGGCAAGTGCAGAAATGTCAGCTTTGGAAACTAGAGTCCTGGGGGCGTATTCGTAAAGAGAAAATTCTTAGAATTACAACGTTTTCCAAGAATTTCCCCTTAAAATTAAGAATAGATCCTGGTAAAGATAAAAGTTATTCACAAAGTATCATAGGACTTACAGTAAGTGAGCTCCCAAGGTGACAAACTGTTGAGAGGAGGGAGGAGGACTTTTCAAAGGCTTAAGAGTTTCTTAAGCAGAGGAGAAAATGAAAGAAAAATTCTCTGAGTTAATGAATGACTACACCTTAGATTGGTTGTACTTGTGCTCAATCTCATATAAGAGATGCGCTCGCATCTCCCACCACGCAGTAACGCCAGAAATGAAAGTGATCACACCACAAAGATATTTGTGAAAAATTGGAGAAATGCAGCAGTGCAGCAGTGATGACTTGGGTCTGTTGTAACCTTCCATCAGGAGAAAAAAGAATTAAGTGCTAATATTATCAGCATGCCAAATAAATATGACATGTCAGTAGGCCTTTCAAACATTTTGTAGGCTTCTTTTGAAGTATGATATACAATTTATTAAACAGAGATATTATTACATGAAACAGTAGAAAATAGTAGTAGAAAATATGAAATTGTTATAGATTATATTGATTTCAATGTCCATACTATTACCATTATCACTAAGATTGCATTTTTATTTTTATTTATTTGTTCATCAACCAATCACAGCATTTAAAAGAATGCCTCATACCTAGCACCCAGGGTCAAGCACACCTCCACAGTATGATAAAAGTTTCTGACCCTTCCTTGCTCAGAGTTGCTTTGAGAAGTTTCTGAAATCAGGGAGTCCTTGCTAGAAATGTTTAGGCTAAATTAGGAGCTCTCTGACGGTAATCTCAGAGTATTTTTTTCCTCTCACCACACAAGCGCTTCACCCCAGCACCCTGCCAGCACATTTCATTTTCACTTTTCTATGTGGAGGCCCTTCTAGTTTTCCTTTCTATTTATGGCCCAAAATTGTTTGTAGTTTTAGTAGTTAACTACACAAAAAATTAGCTACTTGAATCACGTAAATATGAATATAGTTGAACTGCCAACAAGCTACTGCAAAATGTAGTTAAGCTACTAGTTTAATTACATGCAGTTCATTCTCTCTGCAAATTGATGTTAAAGATTTTTGTCCATGTGGCTTTTGTTAGTTGTTTTAACAGGTTTTGTGGGATTCAGTAAATTTGTTGCAGATGTTACTCATAAAAGGGAGATAACCACAAATCCCTCCCCCAAATTACCACGTGTCAAGTTAGTCAATAAACAATGTCGCAAAAAAATAGAAACCTAAAAGTTGATATTTAGTTTTCCAGCTGTCTAAATCGTTTTCCGCTGTGTGATGCCTAATCCTGTGGTCACTTTCTCAGGATGACATCATAGATGATGTGGGGGACTTTGTTGCAGCAGCAGAAATCCTGAAGGAGAGGGGAGCCTACAAGATATACATCATGGCCACACATGGCCTGCTGTCTGCAGACGCACCAAGACTAATAGAGGAGTCTGCTATCGATGAGGTAAAATCCTGTGTGAATGACAAAATGACCTGTCTTATCACTATAGTTAACATTCAAAGGTGCACGGAGGTGTTTGTCAAATGTGTTTCAGAAGGTCAAAGAAAGTTGAGCTATAAGTGCTTTCAGTAAACAAATTTAATTAATTCATTTTGTAAAACAAATATCAGCAGACATAATGTAAATGTGAACCAGTCCTACATCATTACACATACAGTACATGTTGATCAGCCTTCCTCGTCAAAAAATGAAACACCTGCAAATGTCTTTTCCTTTTTTTTTTTGCTTGTATTGATTTGCCTTTCTGGAATTTCTAAACAAAGAATCGGGTTGTTTTTGTGATGTATCCTTCCATTTTTATTGATGCTCAATTTGTAAGACTTTTTGTGCACGTCCTTCATGGCTATCGAATGCCTTGACTAATGTCTCAAGAAGGTGTAAAGCTAAAGAAAGCATGAAAAAAATAACATCACTCATAACACAAATGAAACATTTAAATAGGTTTTTTCCTGGTGACTCTCATACTTGAACGGTGTGATTATCCTGTATTCGTATGCCTTGACTTCTGTCAGTTTTCATTTATTATAAACCTTTTGTTTCAAAATTTATAGGGGACTTTCAGCCTCTCAACAACTTTATTGTTAATACACAATGTGAGGAATGGCTTTAATTGTTTGGGAATCCTGTCATGAGAGTGAGATTTTGACATGAAATACATAATAACATAATTTAAAAGTAATTAAACCATTTTCTATTTCCATACATTTCCAATCTTCCCAGGTTATGAACTACCTTACCCAGCTCCACCAATCAAATACTCATATTAAGAGTTCCACATGTATGACTTTGCTGAAAATCAAGTTCAGAAGAAACCCTATAGTTTAAAATTTTTGCTTGAGAAGAAGTGATGCTGCTCCCTGAGAGCCTAGACTCTATAGTCCCTACAGTCCTGGAAAAAGGCTGAAACAAGTGCTGTTGTATTGAACCCGCAGGTGGTCGTGACCAACACTGTGCCTCATGATGTGCAGAAACTGCAGTGTCCAAAAATCAAAACTGTGGATGTCAGTATGATCCTGGCTGAGGCCATCCGGCGCATCCACAACGGAGAGTCCATGGCCTATCTGTTCCGCAACATTGCTGTGGATGACTGAGGCAACACACACACTTACGTTTCCATTCCTGCACACAAAAAGTTAACATTACCAAGCACACACACACACACACACATACACACGGTGACCAAGAATCAAGTTTAACCTCTTGTTCCTTTTTGTTTCACTGATAAACATGGCTTTATTTAGTTTATGTTATGTATGAAGCAACTCAAACTCTGCTTTACTCCTCTGTTATGTGAGAATACAAACTGTTTCACTGAACTAATATATTCCTACCTTCTGAAAACATTAATAGCAACACAATGTATCTCGTGCATCCTCTCATTACACTGCAGATTTGTGAAATAAAAATTCTTCTTGGGTGAGTAAGGTTCTGTCTTTTTTTTTTTTCTTTTTTTTTAAGCATGTAAACTTAATATGACAAATGCTTGGATAAACAGTACTTGAATAACAGGATGAATGTATCACAATATCACAGCTGGGTTTAAGTGTGATGTCAGAAATGGAACAGCACAGTGGCTTCACACCTGAAGCCAAACTTTCAGTAGCAGTTTCAGTCTCTGCTGAGACCACGTGCCCCAGTATGAAAGCTGCAGTGTTCAGTTACACTTGGATGGCAGTGCCCATCATGAAGCTTGTGCCGAAAAGCTCTGCATTGCATGAGGTCTCATTTTATTGTTGCAGTATATCATACAGGCCAGACAGGATTGCCGTTTTTAAAGAACATTTTGAGTGATCATTTACAAATGTAAACTCAGTTGGTAATATGTCGACTCCTCTTTTTTTAATTCATGATTTGAATAGGTCACTAATTCACAAGTGTATCTCACACATCACCCATGATTTACAAAGGCTCAGAATAAATAAATGCGTACCACAGTTATTTTTACTCTTCTACAGAGGAAGAAAAAAAGCCAGAAAACTTACATTTTAGTGCTCCGAATAGACTAAAATACATGTTACATGTTACAATATACATTGACATTTCCTTACTTAATAATCTTGCTGTGCTCTGCCCAGAACCCTGAACTTGTTCTAAACGCCTCAGAGTTGCTTTAATCTGCTGAGGAGCTTTGACCAAGTCCAGGGGCATAGACATCTGAGAAAATGAGTCCTAACCTCATGAATGACCTGCCTCCATACAACTGAAATCAGAAAATTGCATGCTAATAACAGTAGTACTTAAGTAAAGGTGGTGTACATAAAATGACTCCAGAAATCCTCAAATATCTCAGAAATTAATAAATGCATATATATCTATAATCTCAGACGTAAATTCAAATAGATCCCCGTGGTAGGAGATGACAAATCCACACACCTGCGAGACTGTGAAGCTGCTAGGCCTCCCTCCCTTCTCAAATGAACAAGAGCAGAGTGCGGAAGAATGTTTAAATGTGGACTGAAAGAGGAACTGCACACAAACGTTTACCAGGCCACTTCCTCAAATTAAAACAGGAAACTTTGTCTAATCTGATGGAATGGAGGCGGGGAGGCTTGGACCTGAGCACTTCAACTGCTGCCGCTCGGCAGGTTGAATATAGGGGAAACGTGCACAGCTATTTCAGGAACTGCACATTGATCCATTTGGTCAACCGGTTAAACAGGAGTTTAGCATAATTTACATTTTGTGGTGCTCAAAGGCAGTTCAGTTTATTTTGCTTAACGTCCCCTCTGGCCTGGAGCCACTTAGCAAAGTTGTACACTGCCTCATTCATTGGGATGTCACACTTGCTCTTCTCTGATATTTAGTTGGAATCATTTTGTGATGTGAAAAGTATTGTTTCAGTTGTTTACCTTAAGCTACAGAGTCTGGTTCACACAAAAGCCAGCTCTGACAGACAACAGACTTCCTTGTGTCCATGCTGTCAGTCAATCCACCCCAGACTGATGATGGACAATAAAATCAGCGCACATTTCTTTGGTTCTCAGAACACTGATGACACTTCAGAGGATAGAAACACAATGCACGGCATTGTGTTTCTATCCTCTGAAGTGTGTAGTTTGTGTCAGGACAATTACAAAAACTGAGCTTTGACTCAAACCACTAGACTTCTCATTGATATGTTATTTCAAGGTTTTAGGTTAAGGCCTTATTGGCGGTACGACAGCAGACACTAAGGTTACACACAGTATGCCGAGCTGGTACCAGTTTCAGTGAGTGTAGTGTGTGTGTTTCATCAGCAGATGGCGACAGAGATCTTAAAATACTTGAAAATAGAACAACACAGGCAATACTTGTTTTTGTCACTTGTTAGCTTATTTTGTCACATTTTAGATTAAACGGAGCAGTAGCTCTGTAAAAGAAGAAGGTGAACATGCTAGGACCCCACCCAAAAGAATCAGTATACACTGTTGTATAATAAATGCATCTTTATTGTTATATATTTCACATTTTTATCCCACTATTGTTATTATTTCTGCTTGAAAGGATGCTAGAATATCTGTGGCCTTGAAAAATCTGTTTGCTAATATAAGCATCATACTGAATGTGGCAGAGCTCAGTGCTGCCCTCTTTAGGAGGGTTTCATGACTCCATGAAGAACAAATCTCTCAAATGTGTGGTAAGAATGAACAGTTCTGTTTTGGGTGGACAAGGATATTAATCCCAACTTTTCCTGCTTTAAACATATGTAAAATTAATCAAATAATAGACAATATGACATCATTCCTACAAAACAATACTATATATTGTAGCTGTAAAATGGTATTTTGCCGCATACTCCAACTATTATACTGCTACTATTATATATTACTATAATAACTATTTATTAAATTTTTAATTAAAATTTATTTCTATATATTGTCATTAATTGCTGCACTGACATGGTTTCATTAAAATGAAATTATTAAAATATTTATGGAATAAACCCTAACCCTTGGTTTCTTATTACACAACTTACACAATTCTTTACTTAAAAGTGAACTTAATACATAATCTAAATATCTAGTTACATTAACATCAATAATTTCACACAACACATCACTTTTTGTGTTTCTATCTTTTATTACACATTTAGATCCACATCCCACTTATATTTGTCAAATATACAGCAAAATGAGAAAATAAAAAAAAATATTTATAAAAAAAACAACCTAAAACATCATTTTGAATGGTCATTTCAAAATGAAAAGTGCATTTACAGTTTGTATTTTTCACTCTTTTAAAACATAAGAATAATGGCATGCTCAATGGCAAATTGTAACTGAATACGAAAAAATGTAAACATCATGTGTTACAAATGAATTATTAAATTAAAAGAATTTACATGAGACAAAGCACATTTGCACATACAACAACATATATACACATTTCTTACACTTTCCTTAGTGAACAAACTGTTAGCAAATATCTTGATGCAAGTGAACATTTTAATTTAAAATCCAAAAGCTATAGATTGATCTAAACACCAGCAGCATGTCACCAAATAAGCTGCAACAACATTACATCAAGTAAACAAGTGAGTAATTAATGCATCTTCCTTCAGTCCACTGGCAGTCTGTTCAGGTTCAGTCTCAATACATTTCACCTCTGCAGTTTCTTCAGTTGTGAACCCTAAAGTGTCTTTGTGGATCCAGAATCACTTCCCTCCGTCAGGCAGCTCTTCACTTTACACCCACACTGACTTAAGTCAGTCAGGCTTTTAACTCTTTCTGTGTCCAGCAGCACAACATACATGCCATTTTCTCATCTCCTGTTGCTTCATAAAACAAAACAACACTTCTCCTCCTTTGTCTTCCATTATGACAGAATACAGCTGTTGGTCTTGTTCATGGGCGGCCGGAAGTTGGTGTCCTTCGGAAATGTCTCCCTGCGTCTGCGTAGTGCCGGGCTGAGCCGGCTGGGAAGGTTCACCTGCTGCAGGAGCTCCTTGAATACCTCCACCACATTGGCGTTCTCCTTTGCCGAAGCTTCCAGGTAACTGTTGTTCCAATCCATCTCTACAGTTGAGAGCACGTCCTCGTTGGACACCTGACGCTCCTCCTCCCGGTCAACCTTGTTCCCCACCACCACAATGGGTGTGTACTTGTCCTCCTTGATCTCCAGAATCTCGTCTCGGAGGCTCTTGACAGCCTCAAGTGACTCTGGGTCGTCCACGGCGTACACCAGTGCGAAGGCGTCGCTGTTTTGGATGGAGAGCTTGCGCATGGCCGGGAAGGAGTAGCTGCCGCTGGTGTCCAGGATCTCTACTGTGATCTTGACCCCACCGATGTCATACTCCTTGCTGTGCAGCTCCTCCACTGTGCGCCGGTGTTTGGGCTCAAATTTGTCCAGGAGGAAACGTTGGATCAGGGCCGTCTTGCCTACTCCTGCTGCCCCCAGAAACACTACACGGACCTGGGTTTTCTCCTTCACTTCCAGAGACATGCTGGGGTTTTTTGGCCAAAACTTGCAAAGAAAATGTCTCCAAAATTGCTGCAGTTGCTGCAAAACTGCAAATTTCACCTGTCACTGATTTATACTTTTCAAAATGGTTTTCCTTGGAAATCTACCCTTATCTAACAGTTTCTTGTCTTCTTGTCTTCTCCTTGAGTTTATTTTCTTGTTTTTTTCCCCCCTAACTCCCAGTTTTCTTAAGCTGGCAGCAGCTCTCTGTCAAAGCTCTTATTTGATGCTCTTCTGTGTCTTATCCCCCACACACCGCCTTTTATGCCTGTTTTGGTGAGAGAGCTTCCATGCCCTCCTGCTCTAGCAACCAATCAGCCGAAGGCAGCCTCTTGAAGTGTAACATCCAGGCAACCAATGATTGCAGAGCATGTAAATCAGTGTAGAGGGGAGGTGATATCTGAAAGTGAATAAACGGCAAGCAGAGTGTGGAAAATGTTTGAGCAGGGACCTGATTTTAATGTCAAGCTGTCACAGAGAGGAAAGACATCATGTGCCCATCAGTGTTTTGACAATATAAAGAGATTGAGACTAATGTCAAGACACCTATTGAAATAACCAATTCCTTTTAGATTTTCTTGCAACAAAGAGTTCAGTACAAGGAGTGTTGTTAGTTGACTTTTCATAGAGCAGATAACCGCGTCAAATCCATCCTGCTCTTGTGGTTGATTGATGATTTCTATGGTTCCTCATTATAAGACAGGATTGTCCTATAAATAAATAAACCTTTGTTAAACTACAAAATGCGTTTTAAGTTCTAATAATTCAAGCTCGGACATCCTTTTGTATGAATGTTTGGCATGTTCTGCAACCAATTATTAGACTGCAGTAAAGAATCGCAGGGTGACAGGAATGCTAACAAGCATATCAGGTGTGTAATACATGTTTATATTTACTCCCTGGATCCCACTTGACATGACTGAGAACAACCACATGCAATGGATATTTCCACAATGATCTGGGGACATTTGTGGAGAGATGAAATATGATATTCCGTTAAATAGACAGTGAACCTATTGGTTTATTAGAATCATGTTTGGATTATTTTGAAGGTCAGTTTCCTGTTTTGAAATCCCCATCACAGATTCCTCTAATCTATATTTTTATATTTACCGCACAGCATGAGACAGCTCATAACACAAATACAATGGGAATACAATACAATAGAAGCTGAACATAAGCTGAAATTGAATACAACAGAATAAATAAAAATAAAGATTACAGTGCAATACAAGATATAATGTTAATATTATATATTGCACTGCAGTGGCAAACAGTCGGTGCAGACCACATTTTCTGGGAGTTTGTTTCAGATATGCAGTGCATAAAAACTGGATGATGCTTCTCTATGTTTTTGGATGATTAAAGTCCAATTAGCCATGTTTTTAGGCCCCAAACCGTTCAGTACTTTACAACCAATAGTATTTTTAAAATGAGTGATTTGCTCAACTTTCTTGGTATTAGTGTGGACTCTTGCAGCAGCACAGTAATTTGATCACAGGGTTAACTTTTGGTGCCCAAAAAAAAACCTTCAGTGGATGCAGCAGCATAGATGGAGGGAAGGAAAGTCACAACAAACCAAAGCTGAAACCATAGGATGTCATTTTCCATATTCCTTCCTTACTCAAACTGTAGGGAGAGCAGCTTATAATTCAGTCACACATCGCAATGCATAACTGTATGAATCACCTGCAGCTGTCCTTGGTGTCCAATTAGATGTGATGCATTGCCTCGAACTGAGAATGAATCTGCCTCCAGTTTGTCAGAGTTTGTTCTAGACAAGCGAGGCTGACTCGTGATCCTCCTGAATTTCACCCGAGACTAGTGTTGTCTCACAGACTGCGACTCTCTCTACCTTGTTAGGTTTGGCAACAGCGTGGAACCTCGATGAGCTGCAGGGAACACTGTAACCCCTGTCCCACCGACACACACTTTTAATATGCACCGTTACGCTGTCTCCCCAGGGGGCTGCGGTGCCTGATGGGCAGCGCAGCGGAGCTAAGCACTGTAGGAATACTGGCTGCCAACACCACTGTCCTGACATATAGTGTGAGGATCGCTAATGGCTGCAGTCACTGCTGAGAAATTTAAATCAGGGTTGACGGTTCTAGATGGATTGTCCTGAGTGCCGAGACTGGCACTGTTAAAGAAATGCATCTTTACATCTCAAGGTTTTAAAATGAGAAAGTAGTGGAGAATGCATTTCATTATTATAATCATATTACAGTTTCTTTGTGGGTCTGCTGCAGAGTACATTTGCTCAAGAGCTACTTGTGTCATATTGTCCATGCCCATGCCTCCTACTTCAAAAAGTCTTCCAGGACTGAGAGATGAACAACAGCCTCTCAAATTACTTTGTTGTGACGATCAATCACACATTACAGCACAATATTCTTGCCTCTCCATTCTGACTTTATTTCAACTGGAAAAGTAAAACTATTGCCATCACTCACATCACACACAGAAAATAACGCCTATAAAGCATTGAAAACCCTTTCATCTTGTTGAGACGTATTTTAAACACATTTATGATAACGGACGTGGAATGAAGCAGTTAAGTGGTACATAAAAATCAAAATAATAGTTAAACGTTTCAATACAATTACTATCATACAGTGTTATGATTAAGTGTGTTCTCCTTTAGTTCATCATTTCAGTAACTGGGTCACAGGCTTTTTTTTTTACTGGAGACATTTTGACATGTAACAGCAGGAAAAACGCTTTTATGTAATTTGTCCTCCTTCCATTTATCTGCTCTGCTATAATTCACCTGTTCAATTTTCAATGCCTCTTCAACAGACTGCTCTGTTAGTATGGCCTGCATGCATGACCTGTGTCGTGACACTATTGTACTGAAGGTGCCATTCTGCTTAAATGCGTGTGTGTGTCCTTTTGTGTGCACACAGTACCTCCTTTTTTGTAATTCCTCTCCCGTTGCTTTAGTGTTTCCCGACTCTTGTCTGTACCTGTGTACATTTCTTTATCACAGATTGGCAAATTCATACAACCACCTTGTTATTTTGCTATTGTTTAATTGTTTTTAAAAAATTCAGACCTCTCGTAGGAATGTTTTTTGTCATGCACTAGTCCCAGATATGTCTTTCAAACGGAGAAAGTCAATTATTATTAGTTTTCAGTGTGTCTCTATTTGAAATAGATTCCCTTGTGGCTATGAGCCCCTTATGGTGGAGGAATGGCCCTAGCTCTGTATATTGAAGGAAAAAGTCTTGGCCCCTGGTCCTGAACGTCTGCATCTGCACTCCTGTGAGGAAACATGTGCACTGCACTGTCAACCTGTCAAGATGATGCCACAAGATGATAGTGTTGAAATCTGACAGATGCCAAATATAAATGTTCCCCTACGTGTGAATTAACCTTCACTGCTATACTGGAGTATTCGCTCCCTACATCTGTTCTTACAAGAAGGGTGGAGGAGGACTGCTGATGGTTTGATGTGGCTACACAGCCTTTGTATGATTAGTTTGGTCAGACTGGTGTTATTCCGTGATTTTCCTATTGACAGATCATCAAATCAAAAGACCAAAACCCACAAAACTTGCCCTCATTATTGTGCCTATTGCATAGATGCAGTGGTGAATTGTAATGAGTTACATTTACTTGAGTAGATTTTCTGAGCAAATTTTACTTTTCAGAGTGGGTTTAATGCAGCATACTTTTACTTATTTATTTATTTTTTTATATTGCATTCATGCACATTACATTAAGAGACAGGTGGTCAGCTGGTCCCTGCGGTCTGCTGGCGCTCTGTTATCCTACTGCAGCCACGCCTCAATATGACTCGATGTTCAAAACTGCATAATGGCTGAAGCTACAGAAGTAGGGCTTTCAAATAGCAGCTAATATTTATAGACAACCTGACAGCGCACCGTACAGGAGGCTCCGGTTGTAAAGTCGGTATCATAGAACTGAGCTGACCGCAAGCAGTGATTGTGTCTACTGTGCTAATGCTAATAAGATTTATAATATATATACAAAGTATATATATTATAAATCTTATTTATCGAGCAGTGTGCATTTAGTCAAGCTCTTTGGACTATTGAAGAGAAAAAGACATGCTAGGATACGTTTATGTTATGTGAACATAACTGATAAATTTGAAATACGGATGGTCTTCCTCAGGTCAAAGTGAAGTGAACACACCCGTATTTTCTAGAGAATGATGAAAAATCACAGCATTATCTCCTAATTAGCCCGAATGAGACATCTGACCAGAGACATTTTGAGAAGACACTTTGGAAGACCATCTGTGGTTGAAGTAACTTCAGTCAAATCCACATCAAATAAAAGACGGGTTGGACGGTTTGGGTTAGGGTTTGTTCTTTTTAAATTTTTTATTAGTTCACCCCAAAATCAAAAATACATATTTTCTTTTTGGCTTATAGTTCTATTTATCTATCTACATTGTTTGTGTTTAAGTTTTTGTTGGAGATATTTGCTGTAGAGATTTCTACCTTTTCTCAAATATAATGGAACTAGATTGCACTGTCAAAAGTCAAAACTCAACAACACTGTCTCTTTCCAGAACTCATGACTCGGCTACTCAAGATAATCCACAGACCTTGTTGAACGCAGTTTCATGTAGGAACTATTTTGTTCCTATTGAACTGCACATTACCGTGGAGAAGGAAACATGCACCCACTCAGGATGAGACGCTCATGCTCGTAACAGAGCGGGATGTAAACATTAATGGCGTCTTCCTCGGTTAAGCTGTAAAGTTAGCTAGCTTAGATAGCTAGCCGAGCTTTACAAATAGCTTTACAAATATCACACCTTCAAGGATCAAAATACATAAACGATAGAGTCAACTGACCTTGTTTGCAGTTTTACAGATGTCTTTTTCCTAATGGTTGTCTATGGGGAAAATGCCTTTTGGATTGCAGGGGAATTTTTCGATGCATTAGACCTTTTTCACAGCAGCCATATTGTCATGAAATAGCAGGTAAAAACACAGGTTTAATTAATGAAATTAATTCAGGTTATGCTCCAGCAGAGACTAGCCAGTGAGGCAGCATGCATAAAAGCAGCACCTTGACTCTGTTTGACCTGAATGGAATGGAACCTTAATTAGTATCATTGGTGACACCTGCGGTTACCTTACTTTTTCATGCCAAAATGGCTGCTGTGAAAAAGGTCTGTACTGCAAGTGGCCACTGGGCAGAATTGGAAGCAAGGTTGAGTGACATCATATCCAAGTCTACATAAATAATACATTCATGTCCTGTTGGCCATTTTTTTCCAACTAGTTTTTAAAAAACATTTCTACAAAAGGCTCAGTAATTTCAGCCACAGATTAATACACATGAGGTGTTCAAGTTAGTATTTAAGACAACAGACAGGTGTATGTGGGATTGACTCTCAATAAACTGTAGCTTACATCATCACTTAGGTTCTCTAATGCTTTTTGGACAACAAAACTCTATTGCACAGAAGAATAAGCAACACATCCTCATACCTAAACGACTTGGGTAGGTTGATAGGTTGATTGTCAGTGACTTCCAAAACAACATATATGACTGAACAAGACTGGAATAATCAGGTTTTGGATACACTACTTGCTAGTAGGATCAATTCATTGTTGGTCTTGCTGATATTTAAACAAAGAATAGCCCATTGCCAGACTTATCTGGCATCATAGAGTTTAATTCTACACTGACTCCAAGCATTGTACTTTGTGCTCTGGCTGTTGATTTTTCCCTGGAGTTGAGCTGTTGCCTACCATCTGGTGTGCAGTTCCTAATAGCTTGACACTTATACTGTCTGAAAGTCATTGTACAGTATAACAGTACAGTTCATGCTCATGTTATGACCCCAGGCTTGACTTTTTGGGCTTGGCGATGTGGTGGTGCTGTATTGCTAAGCAAATGTGACTAATTATCTGGAAGTGTGTTTTGGCAAACATTCCCACTAAACTAACTGCTGCTGAGTAGATGTTAAAATAACAGCTTCCACCCACAGTGTAATCCAGTTTGAATATAGCACTGATATGAAACTTATATACAGCATTAATTTACCAACATCCACTGACTGAATTTCTTGTGTGACAATGTTTTCGCTTGTTTGATCAATTCAAATAATTGTCATATTCTTCCACAACCTCTGCTTTCCATGTTGTTATTTTTTTTTCTCAGTCCCTGCCGACTCAGCATCACGTGGAAGTGCAGTGCCAACATCAGGTGGCAGAGACTTCCCGCTGGCGATGAAGATGGCGGCAAGTCGTGTTCTGTCTTCGGGAGGGGCCCGTCAACCCTAACCCCCCCCCCATGTCACCTGCCCTCCCTGACATCTGTGTTGAGACATCGTGGCAACAACCTCTAAAGAGCAAAGTTCCTGTTCAGCAGAGTTTTCTCAAGGTGCAGGGCCGTATGGAGACATCATTTGCCAATGTGCAATCAGTGGGCAGAAAGACGCTTCCTCACTTGCGACGGATATGTTTTGACAAAATATTCCAGTTGGGCGTGCAGCTGGCCACGGCAGCAAACAATCTTAGAGTGTTGGGCATCTCGCTTCGCCTCAACCACTGTTGGGAGGGGGGAGAGAACCATGTTAACTTTGGTTCTCTCTAGGGCTTCAGGACGATTCTTCCCTGGGGGTGGATGCATTCGATCAGGTAACCTGGCTGAGGAAACTTCTTTACGCCCTTCCGCTGCTTTGCCTCATTACTCCCCTGTTGGAGAAAGTGAGGCTGGAACAGTTGGTGTCATCCTGCTAGCTCTGGATAGCCGCTTGACACCCTGGTACACAGAGATGACCTGCATGTTGCCGGACCAGCCTTATATATAT
>JBBPCS010000283.1:2534408-2586654 GCA_037974645.1 Hollardia meadi
CTCTCTCACACACACACACACACACACACACACACACACACACACACACACACACACACTTTTAGCTATCCAACATGAACGCATGTCCTCTTTGCCCCTCCATGTTTTTAATGTTGTATCCATGATTTGCATGCAAATCTTCGTGCAGGACGTGTCTCATTTACAAAATACTTTTCATCAGTGTAAAGAAGCTTTTCACGGTCTCCATCTGGGCTTGGTGACGTTCAGCTGGTCTGGGGCAATTAAATAAGGAGGGTTAAAAAAAAGAAAAAAAAGCAGATACCCCCTTTGATGTCTTCACAGCAACCATCAACAACAGATCCATCCATATTTTCCTGTCTGCAAACTAAGCGTACAGTAACATTACATGCTATCACAGTTATTCAGAGGCATAGATTATTTCCCCAGAGGCTGAAAAAAATGGAGACCAGCATTTTATGAAAGAAAAACAGAGAAATGAGCTAGTTTTCATAGAAATGTCAGCCTAACTGATGTGTCACCCCCTCCCTCTTCTCCTCTCCCCTTCGCCTGTGTGTGTGTGTGTGTGTGTGTGTGTGTGTGTGTGTGTGTGTGTGTGTGTGTGTGTGTGTGTGTGTGTGTGTGTCTCGCCCTCGGGGCCTTCCAGGCCTGACATTAAAGGCGACCCCTTCGTTAATCCGTAGCTGCTAACCTCGCTGTTGTTCCAACTTGCTACTGACACGTGGACTGTTTATTTCCATGCTATTCATCTACTGGACCCACTGTCCTTGTGACTGCTGTTGGGCTCAACGTTGCTCAAAGCGTCCCATTGTAAAAGAGGGATGTGTTTTATTCTGATATTGCCTCTCTCTCTCTCTCTCTCTGTTTGTGAAAGCCATAAGTGGAATCAGAATGACTCGATTAGCTAAAACCAGTGCATGGAATTAGTCCTGACTGCACATATTGACAAGTTAAACACACTCCACATATAGTGCACAAGGGCAATGGTGTGCAAAGCAGTTACTGATCAATTTGTGAAGGCTTTTAAATGACCTAACAGCATCTGTGGTATAAAGTAACTAAAAATATCTACTCAAGTACAATTTAGAGGTACTTATACGTCATTTTTTTCAGCATTTGAAGACCCAGTCCTCACTAAAGCGTATGTCATGCAAGAGAGTCAATAAAACAAATGAAATGGTCAAAATATTACAAAGCCACCCTGTTAAACTTGGCTAACGTGTGCCGCATCCACGATGCCTGCAGAAAATGAAAGCTAGTCTAACTACGTTTTCCTAGCCTTAGTCTATAAGCTTGAGATAAATGTTTGTTGTGTGTACACCGCGCTTTCAATTAGTGAGTCACCTTTCGTCTTTTCCTCTCTCTGACTCCCAAACACACACATTGCCAATAAAGTACACTGTTGTATGTGTGCGTGTGCATGCATGCACGTGTCCAGTACTTTAACAAATGGCACTACACCTCTGGATGGGTTGAAAACATATGATACTTTGTAAGTAATTACCCACTACTATATGAGCACAGTACAGTTAAAATTAGCCACACGATTAGCTACAATATGCAATAATGATCCAACAATATAACACTGATGAGGACCAAATCTGCTAATAATTTTGTATCTTAATTTAACGAGTATTAATCATTAAACATCCCTGTAACATTGTTGTTATAGAAATGTAATGTTATAACCCAACAGCAGATTTCGATGTGTAAAATCAGTCAGTCGAGTTTCCCTTAATGTGAAATTTTGAATGAACTTGTAATGAAGTATTTTTATATTGTCGTATTGATACTTTTAATTAGATACACATTATCTAATTTCTGCCTCTAGGGGTCTCTCAATTAATCAAAACAAGAAAAACTAAATATGTAGTTTGGTGAATTAATGAAGTAGTGTGGGATCATGGGAGTTGTTGTCTGCATTGTTAAACAACCAATGAACATTGTTAATGAAAATCCACTGAAAACATGTCTGACGTGATTCAGGCAGAAATGTTCAGAGAGGTAATGTTGTATTAATGTTACATTTAATCATGTTTGCAGACCTCCGTCATCACTCTCCGACTCTCTCCCAGAAGTTACAGTGCAGATGACTAAATGAAACGCACTGTTAAATTAAAACTGTTAAATAAATTTTCAATGGGATTGTTGCAAAAAATTTGGGATAATGCAAAACAACTATAAATTAACTAAATATATAACAAAGGTCTCGTTGTTTTACAACATTTCAATCCTAATTTTAATTTTAATGCTGATGTTATAAATTATATCTTTGGTAAATGATGGGAGAACCTTGTCAAACTGATTCCCGAGTTATTTAACAGTGAATCTGACGCACTGGTTTATGTTCATGTCTCTGTAGTGGGAATTAATGGCTGCCTATTAACCCGCAGAACATTAGCCTTCCAGCAGCATCATTACAGTAATGACAGCCTGTTCCCCAACAGCCCTCATGTACTGTATTGCACTGTTTAGATTACTGAGATGTAATTTGTAACTCACTTTCATGCTGTGCAGGAAGTATTTACTGGGATTTGTCCAATAAGAACTTAGTGTGACATTAAGTGTGAACAAACGAGGACACACATTCTAAATGACATTGAAGCAACAAATGTTTTCCAGACTTGGGTCCCTATACCTGCTGACCACGTTCGATTTATGACTAATGCTTTCCTGCTCTAAATTTAGTTAGTATCCCTCTCCAGATGATTCAGTTCCCCCGAGTGCCACTATGAGAGGAAATTATCTAGAAATAGCCATTCCAACAACCCATCAATTATTTAAGTACAGGGGCCTACTTTGCTTTATTCTACCACTGAATGGTCAGTGTATTAGTACTACTGCTCAGATTATTTAATATCTTATAACTAAAAAAAGTCTTGCTAAAACAGACATCCACTAATCACTCACTAATCTCTAAACTGGATTACATGAGCATGCCACGGAGGATAAATGCTACCAACTGGGTGCTACTGCAGGCACATAGCTGCTGCTTAATTTGATGCTGAAGCAATGATTGACAGTACTTTTCCGACAGCATTCATTTTAAGATCTTTTCATGTCATACTTTCCCAGCAGTGCTGTCACAATCACTGATCGGTAGCCTAGCTGCTGTTTAATCATCCGTTCTGATTACAAGCATCTGTCGTTTGCCTTAGCAATGGCGGAGCGGAGCCAACAGTCAAACATTACAAATCCAGAAACATTATCTGAAAAATTGGATTCATACATTAATTTCTTGTATTTGATAACTACCTTGAGCCTCTTGGGGAAACAAGAAGAGAAAACTAATCAAACTGCCCCTTTAGTGAGACGTACTGGGCAGATGTTCACAGAGACTATGCTTTAGCTTGATCAATTTGATTTTGAAGCCAGAAAAACCCGGGTCCCTCATTCATTTTGGCATCTATAAGGAAGGAAGAATTTGAAGACACTCTGCCACCTGCAAAAACCTTGCAACTTCCATATTGTTTACTCCAAAGCACAGGCACATTTGTAGCTCATTCACTGACACATCATGTTACAAAGTGATTGTGCAAAGGAAGCATCATCAACAGCCACAACGTGACGACACAGGTTTCAAAATGTCTCAGTCTCTCACTCAGTGACACGTCTGTGTTAATCATACTCCCACACATTCACCCTGCTGTAAATCATTCATTCATGTTATTAAACAATAACGATACCTTGACTTGGCTGAAGGAATGCTCTGTTCAGAGATGCAGCATGTTTGTGACTGAAATGGTGGTAAATTAAAGCCATAAAGCATGTTGAGTAATCCTTATGAAATATTTGTCCTCGCCGTTTATTAATAGTCACACAGCTAAGGCCAGTGATTGTATTTTCAAGAGAAATATTGTACTTTTTACCCCACTATATTTATCTGACAGCTAATAGTTAGGCTACTACTTGCTTTTCAGACTAATATTATACATAAAAAACACTTGATAATCTTATAAAATGCAACGCATTGTTAAAGTTGAGACTAGTGGCTATAAACCTTTTTGGCTTATGACCCCTATAAAAATCTCCTGGTCAAATTTCAGATGTCTATAAGTTGTTATCAGTTCCACCAAGGACACATTCTTGTTAGAAAGTTTCTTTTAAATAAGTGTTTGAGGCTCAAAGAGGTAAAAATGTACAACATTTCACAATTAAGACAAAATTACAGAAAAGTTTTTAAAAATTCATAGAAATGTATGTTTTTTTTCTTCTTTCCTCTTTGATTAATCATCTCACAACCCCTCAGATTTATTATTTTGCCCCTTTTGGAGGGACACTAGGCTAAACTAGCTAATTGTATATAAAGTCGTTAAAACTAGCTCCACCTCAACAAGCTACAACAGAAAAATGCTACTTACATATTAATGCATTAATCTAATAATCTAACATATATCACAGGGTCTACTTTCCTGAGGAACAAGTAGTTTTACTTTTGATACTCTGAGCACACTTTGTTGATAGCACTTCTGTGCTTGTACTTAAAGACCCCCTCCACTCAAAAATGTGGGTTTTTTTTAATGTTTGCATCCCCTAAAATGTCTGACCTGGACTATACTGACTTGTATCAGTCCAAAGTTAATCACTAGAAAAGTGTTTTTACATTTCTCTATTGAAGGGGGAGATGTCTGCACTTCCTAAAAATATGAGATTCAAACGTACACCGGGCGAGCTAGATTTGGTACGTCACAAATACGAAAGCAAATACTACTACTGCCCATGAGCCAGTTCCCAGCTATCGAGATGTGAACACACTATAACTTCGTAGCAGATATTATTGTACGTTTCACAACCACTAACGCTGTGTCAGCCACTGCCAGTAACAAGCTAACAAACAACATAAACAAAAGATGCTAACTACACTTAGCATTCTGATATGTCTGTAAGTCACTGATTTTGGTACACAACAGACTCCTCATCTGAGTCCGGGTCTGACTCAAACATGTAACGTTATGGCTGAATCTCTCCCATGTTTCCTCTAACACTAGCCATCTTGATGCTAACTCATCTTTCACCGGTCAACCTATAGCTCAAACAGCGGTGGTGGGCGGGGCCAGAGGCCTGTGATTCATAGAGCCAGAATTTCTCAATGAGGGAGAAAGAGTAGATGTTCTCCAGCACCTTTTCAGGATTTTAAAAACATTTTAACCGTATTAAATAAAATATTAGTTATAGCAGAGTATTTTTATGTACTTTAAAACGTGTCTGGAGGGGAACTTTAAGATTTTGAATGCAGGGGTATCATTTATAAAACACACTCAGGATCAGGGGACTTAAGCAGAAAACTACATAACAGGTATTTATAAAACCTTACTTTAACGTGGAAATAATCTTATCTCTGAGCAAGGTTAAGGGTCTTCCACCACTGCAGGGGAAACAGTGAGCAAAGGGACAGCTCAAACTATTGAAACAGATAAATGAAAAGAAAGGAGGGTAATATTCTGGTAGAGCTCAAATTATATTAAAATGGGTTCCTCGACAGCATTTGTGCATATTTTTGCCTCACTTGCATCATTTGCATGTCCAACACGCAGCAGTCTGAAAATGAGATCCTGAACAACAGTTACAGTTACATTTGTAACAGTTACAAATCTGCAGCCTATAAGAACAATAGAGTAGAGAGAGTGGAGCTGCAGTTGTGAGCTTGAACTACGGCAGCCAGGTCATCAAGCTGCTCCCTGTTTCTGCGTGTCAGCAGGCGAGATGAAGTGCAGTGCCATGCACAGGCCAGGCCAGCACCACAACAGTGCAAACCAGCCAGCTAGACCAGCATGAGCTCAGACAGACAGCACTGAAGCTTTTAAAAAGCAACCTTTTAAACTATAAAAACTTTGAGCAACATTTGTGTGGACAGTGCTGCTATTTAACAAACACTGACACAGGTTAGTAATTTGATATAGATAAGAAAAAGGCATAAGCTTTCAACTCTTAGTATTTTAAAACTGAAACAATTAGCTGATTAATAGATTAGACCATCAAGAGAAAATTGACAACAATTTTGAAGTTTCCAGCTTCTCAAATGTGCATATTTGTTGGTTTTCTCTGTCTCCTGTGATAGTAAATGGAATATGTTTGTGTTTTGGACTGTTGGTCTCACAAAACAAAACGTTTGAGGACGTCACCCTGGCCCTGGGACATTTAATGAACCAAACAACTGATCATACTGAAAATAATTGTTGGTTGTAGCTTTACATTTTTCATAATTTTGGACTTCAACTAAGGAATCTAGATCATTTATAGACTGCACCCCTGTCAAAAAGCCCTGTCTGAAGGCTTCTCAGTGGCAAAATGAAGCCTGCTGAGTAACAATGAGACTACAGTTGCAGTGTTCAATCAACACTGCCTTGAAAAAAAGAGTTGACCCCGTGTTGAGCCAATAACGTAAACAGCACTCCATGTGATAATGATCACTACAGTTACAAATCAAGTTTATTAAAAGGTCATTATGCTTGTCTTTGATTATCCATTTGATGAGCCATATTAGAGTTTGTTGCAAGCTCAAGAAAAAGACGTACCATCGCCCCTTTGTTGAGAAAAACATGTCAGGCTAATCATGATTTGCATGACGGAAATCCATCAGTCCTTATGACCTGGTCATGTGGCTCCTGTTCTACAAACAAACCCAGTGGTAGACAATAATATACCTGGACTTCTGCAGGCAGGCTAACTCCACACATATAGACACACGAGTACAAGCAAACCTCAGACTGTTTATCCTGACGACGCTGTCCAGAGCCTTTTAGCTTACCACTCTCTCACGCGGATGAATAATGTGGCAGCAGCAGCAGCGAATGAGTGAGTGCAGGGGAAAAAGTTGGCTGGGATAAGCTGGGCTGTGCTCATGTGTCACAGGTGTAGTATATTGTGTGTGTGTGTGTGTGTGTGTATGCGTGTGATCGTGGGATGAGATAAAGAAGAAGTTTCAAGGCTGCAGCACTTAAAAACAAGGTCATCAGGATGTGAGAATCAGATACCCGTTTCCTTGACGGTGAACTGTGTGAGATGCCTTTTGCATGGTGAGTGGATTTCACAGATAAGTGAGAGTAATCTCAAATGACGAGATGATGGACCCATTACTCAGTGGTACATGTCCTTAGTCATGGGGAATTTAAGACGTAAATTACAATCAACCCAGTAAGATCATTAATTCCTTGAATAGTCCCCCCCTCCCCTCCTAAAGTGCCCAAGGGAGCTCTTCCATTTTGTGACTAGTCAGCAGTATCCTTCATGCTTCAACATCATACCCCAAAAACTATGTCAGTTCCCTACTTATTCCACTTGGGAGGTATAAATGATACGTGCTCGGCCTAGATTTAAAACATAGTCATTTAACTCAGAGGTTTTCCTTCCTGGTCCTCAGTGTTTAGAGTCCAGTTGGTTTTCTGTCTAACAAGGATATTTAAGCACACTTAAAGGGATTTACCTGCAAATCACTCTTGGATTAACTGGATACAGTAAAAAAAAAAAAAAAATCAGCCGAATTAACAGTAAAAAAAAAAACACAGAAAACTGCTGATTTAAATCATTTTTAGCCAAGCGTACTAGTGAATAAGCAGGTAGGGGCAGCTGTTTATCAAGGACAGTTCAACAAACATCCGGACATATAGGCTACACATAAATGGATCTGACATAGTAGAGGCCACATCCATCCACTGCTGTTGCAGAAGGAAACAGCTCTTCATTCAAGCTGACAGTGACTCCTACAACCTTTTGTTTCATACTTGAAGAGCCTGTAATCCTACTGGCTGGATTGTTTGGACATGACAGCTCATTATCCAGGCCTGCTGCTACTTGAGGATGCCTTAACAACAGGCCTACATGCTTTGCAGTCGACTCATGGCTCGGGTGGATCAACATCTGTGGCCAAAGTGACACATCATCCCCTCTTTGCGGCACCAAATCTCACAGCTTTCCACAACTACACGATTGTGTAACGACATTTAAAAAACGGGGACGAGGCGAAAGACAATACGGACATGGCACAGTCCAACACGCTATGCTTTAGCGATAAATATGGTTTATAGGCTAATGAATGTCTCCGCTGGCATGCTGTAGCCTACAGTGGAATTTTACACTGAGATAAATGGAGCACACGGATGAAGCTGCTGTTGACGGCGCTTCAATAACCGGGACCAACACTGTTTTGCTACGTGGCCCGATGCTGTTATCATAGTTTTAACGCTGAATTGACACCAACTATTGAGCTCTCGGGCCCGTCAATAAGCTCCATGCGATAACATTGATATTCCAGTTAAAAACAAGCATCTCCAATAAACAAATAAAAGCTCTAAATTCCTACCTGGCCTCCTTTTCCATAATCAGAGCGGCGCGTTTATCGTCACTGTCCCACCAGTCCGTCGTGAACGCCACACGAATGTTATCAGCTAATTAAAATCTTAATAGACCACCGAGGACAAACGCAGAAAGACCTTCCAACGCAGTGCCATCCTCATGCCGCCGTTCAACGGGGAGGTAGCGCCGCGTCGCACAGCTGGTCGCGAGCCTCCGCACGCGGCGTCGCTCGTGTGTGTGCGAACTGAATTTAGAGGAGAAACATCTTTCTGTAAGGAGCCGCTAAGATCGCCATGACAGCCGTGCGGTGTAGCGGACGGTTAAACGGGGATGTGGTATAAACGGCAGCATCAATCATTAGCGAGTAAATTACACAGAATGGCTGGCGTTCTGTGCCGTCTGTTGAACACGATGAAGGGCTCACCAATCAGGTTGAAGAACATGATTTGATTGGCATGTCAGAAACCAATGGCGTGCTCAGACTGCGGAACCCCTTTGGAAGGACGACAAAGGGAGCCAATTACTGTAGAGCTTTATTCTGCGGGAAGGCGGGGCACGCAGGTGTCATAGAGCGGTGTCGGCTTCAACGGATTTGCAGGAGTCTGCCAGTGTATGGCAACCAAATTGTGCATTATGTGACAAACATGTTATTTTTAATAGCGTCAGTCAAGCTCTGGTTCTGTGATTGATTGTACAGGTCTAAGCTAGCAACCGACTGCAGTTTTGTCATAATCACAAGTGCCTGTATTCAATAGGCCAATTTTTAAAAGCGTCAACAAAGAAGAAATTATTGCCTATTTTACTTTCAGTTAAATTTTTGCCTCAATCAGTAAGTGAATACTCTAATCCTTTAGTCTTTCTAAGAAAATGTAGGCTACCTAGGCCTAGCTATACCATGCAGAAAGAAAATTAATAATGGGAAGTTAGCCTTTTTGTACTTAATTACTTGCTGGATTTGTACATTTGTGTTTGTACCACTGTAACCATTAACAATATATATACTCAATCAGTAATATTCAATATAAAACATCTTTACAGTAAAACTGATTTTGTTCATTCTCTATAAAGGTGAAAAGTAGGCTTTAAGGGTCATCTGCTTGGCCCTATATACAATAGCATGAACTGTCAGTAGTGATAAGTGAAACCCTCTCTGGGCAATCTTACACCTCTAAATGAAGGGTTGTATGCAAAACCCCTTTGCAATGGCAGTTAAATCAAAAACTGAAAGGAAATGTGTTGGACAAAATGATGAATGCTTGTCAGACTTAACACTGTTTGTAATTTGTGGCAAAGGGGTAGTTTTCCAAGAGAGCTTAAGGTTTAAAGTTCAGACAAGACATGAGTTTCAGATCTCCATTTTCATTTCCAAATACAGGTCAGGAATTGTTATATAGCAGTAGGATCTGTGGTAGTCGATGCACCTCTCGCCTTACACAAAAACAGTATTGTTATCCAAGCATGTCATATTTTGGTGATTTGACCCTGGGACCTTCCACATTAAACAAACATAGGCCTGGTTGTTTTGGAAGGGACATCTGTTAATCGAGACCTGATCAGGTTCCTATACCAACACTTTTTTTTTTAAAATTATAGGCAGGCTTTGAGGGATATTCTCAGCCTGTGCACTGAGGCCCCTATATAACAAATTTCAGCATGCTTTGAATGACATAACTTTGATTTGACATCTGGACAAATATCCTTATATTGCCATCAAGTGGACAAACTCTATACTGCAGCTCCCCAAGCTTTTGGGCTATTGTGAAAAGCAAATTGTATAAATGCTCAATCCTGTATTGGAAATATCATACAGATACTTATGTATTGACAATTTAATGTCTTACATGGTCCTAGTACAGTGTTGTATGATTATTCTTTATCATGCAACCATTCACAAGACAAAAGGAAAAAAATCCTGTCATGAGAATATTGTCTAACAGCCAGAGCAATTCGGTCACTGCAAACATATTACGACATAAATCTCTACAGAAATAATTAGGTATAGTAATATGTTATTAAGTACTTGGCCACTAGGGAATTTGGAGTGTGACTATTGCCTGCCATGGAGAAATTCGCACACCAAAGTTCAGCAGTGTAATACAGTACAAAAAGGTTTTGGGCAGTAGTGAGGAGGACTGTGCAAAAAGGACATACTGAAGAAAGTTTTGTGACTCATGTTGGGCACACAACTCCAGTAGGAGAGGTGGGAGGAATAATTGAAAACAGATGACGAGACAAAAGGGAGTGGAGTTTACTGCTAAATAGCAGTGATCAATGAAGAAAAAGCTGAGATAATGAGATTAGTACTTTTGTCAAGGTAGGCCTACACAGTTCAAATAATTTGTCTGAGGAGGGAAGAAGGAGCAAAGTGAAAACAAAATCTGATAACATGAAAGAAAAAAGGAATATTGAAGATGAGCAGAGTGCTCCTTTTAGTTTGGGAGAGTTAAAAAAAAGCACTAGCTAAAACATTTAAGTGCACAAGGAATGGAAAAATTGTATAATAAAGTGTGGGAGGAAGATAGAATACCAGTGAGTTGGAAGGAGGCAGCCATTGTTTCCATAAGGCAGCCAGGGAGAGATGCCAGTAAACCAACTAATAAGACAAAGTGCCTTAACGGCACACATGCTTAAATTGTTAGATGGATGGCATTGTAAGAAAGAAAGGACATGGTGGAGAGAAGAAATCAAGGAAAGATCAAGGCTAACAAGGCAGGAAAGCTATTGGTTTATTGGCATGTACTTTTACATTATTTCTTAAATTATACCCACCGACCTCGTGTCTCATTAGAAAGTTAAGAGTGGCTTCATGGTGACTTTCACTCCCAAGTTAGGAAATGTCTGGCTAGCTTCCTTAAGAGAACAAGTTTGATGGGAAAAGACCGACAACCCGGCGAATACTGTACGAGTTAACTAACTCCAGAAGGTGGCAGTAATGCAACACCAAGAATGCAAGCTGACGTGAACCTCAAGAAGAAGAAGCTCGGCTGTATCACGCACATTGACATCGGCGGGACATAAAATATCGCAGCAAGGTAACATTTTGCAGTTCCTTCGTACTTTAAGCCAAACTCACCTGTATGTAGTGAGATGTATTTAATTGCAATCAATGTCAAAATGCTTTAAATACTCTCGCAGTAGATAAAATTTGACCTTTTTATATTTGCTTTTGTAGCTCACATTCTATCCGCATTACCACTAGCGTTAGCTTCGTTTTGAGTTAGCCAATTAGCTTTAGCTATCTGGTTATAGTGAGTGGTTTTGTCCATTTGCCCACTATACAATACCAAGTATCGAATAGTGTGATATTAGAGAAATTATTAACGAAGCTGTGGTGTTTGTTAAAAGTAGCCTAATTCGCAAGTCTCGTTCCACTTGTGACGCTAGCTGCTAGCTTGCTCACTAACGTTAGCGTTAGCGCAATTGAATGAACGAGAAGGAAAGAGTCCATTGTTTATGGGAGTGTTGTCTCCGCCAGGTCACACCAGTCATTTTGTGTCGGCGTAATTGTAATAGGTACATGTATCCTATTTATCACTTGAGGCGTTCAAAACTGTAGATGCAGGTTAATGTCAGCTTTCTCGAGTAAAGACTTAATTCATTTTTATGTGAGCCGCGGCTGCGGCCTGCTAACGCCAGTGTGGTAAATCATTTTGAACCGTCTAATTGCTGTTTAATCATAATCACATAAAATAATATAGAGTAACCAAGTAGTAAAAGGACGATGAGAGGTCTGACTTTTTAAAAAAATGAAAAAAGGCTGAAACCTGAAAATAACTATCAACTATACAAAGTGTTCTCCTCCGGAACGTGGCTGATAAGGTAGGTCTTGCTACTTTTAATGGTGTACATCTTGTTCTGGGAAAAATAAGAGAAGATGGGAAAAGGAGACACAATTTAAAAAATGACGGAATGGTAAATTCCAAAAAAGAAACGATGTTTGTGAGGAGTAAATGTATTGGGGCTGATGTGCTTTCTTTCCGAAGATCACCTCGGTTTTGTTCTACCTTTGTTGGGATAATAAAATCCAGTCGCACTGAACTCTGTGAAGAATAGCTGTTTTCTCTATTTGTTAGACTACAGTGAAGTTTTAGTTGAGTTCCAAGTGTGGCAGGGAGGTTTGATCACATTTGGCCTGAGTGAAGACTTCTCTCAACCACACAAGCCAAATGGTCCTTGAACCTGGCTGCTAACTTGGCTAATATTAGTTTTCAGATCAAGATGGTATGAACACTTATTCTTTAAAATCTGTTTTGTAAACAGCGAACTAAAACACACCATCAATTAATTAACTTATTTAAGTATAGTACAGACATAAGCAGGCTAATTCATAAACTTCATGACCATAGTATAATGCAATGCTCATTAATTACTGGTTGAATTGTAAAGTTAATATTACCTGGCCGTCTTCTCAAATATGAGCTTGCACATAAAAAGGGGCCTCTGTTCTAGTGTTCAAGAAAAGTTCTGAGACATAACGTTAGATTTACATCCTGCCCATACAGATGACTGAGACCGACGTTGATAATGAACTTCTGGACTACGAGGACGATGAGGAGCCCCAGGGAGCCCCCGAGAGTGGGACCCCAGCAAACAAGAAGGAGGTGAAGGGGTCCTATGTATCCATCCACAGCTCGGGCTTCAGAGACTTTCTCTTGAAACCAGAGCTGCTCCGTGCCATTGTCGACTGTGGTTTTGAGCATCCCTCAGAAGGTGAATAGCAGTTTGGGGTTGTCTTACACTTCCACGTAAACTCCTACTGTTTCTTATGATGTTATCACATCCCGATTTTATGAATTAATCAAAAGGAATTTGACATTTCACTCACTGACATTTGTTTTAATTTCAGTGCAACATGAGTGTATTCCCCAAGCTATCCTGGGCATGGACATCCTGTGCCAGGCCAAGTCTGGTATGGGAAAGACAGCAGTGTTTGTACTGGCTACCCTGCAGCAGATAGAACCTGTGGATGGTCAGGTCAGTTGTTAATTTTTTTTTTGCTTTAGTAACTAACAATTATTATTAATTTGCTGATTATTTTCACAATTAATTGTCTCTAAAATGTCGAGTTATGAAAAATGCTCCACACTATTGGTCCAACCAATAATCCAAAACGCAAAAAACATCAAGCAGCAAATCCTCACATGTAAGAAGCTGGAACCTGTAAGTGTTTGACATTTTTGGTGTGAAAAATTACTATTACAATTAAGCGATGATCAAAATAGTTGGTAACTAATTTTCTTTCAATCGACCTATGGATGAATTATTATTATATTGTTTGACAATAGAAAAACATTTATAGTTTCATTTTATGCTTTAACTTTTATTTCCTTCTACCACAAATCGCACTCTGTACTGCTATATTGTGATAAGCAGAATGGAGGAAGAGATGAGAAGTATCTCTTAACGCTTTAATGACATTCAAGACAAAATGAGGCAAATGTAGCAATTGTGATGCGACCAGTCCTGTTTAATGTGGGCCTAATTATGCCGTTGTTTTGAAAAAGCTTGGAAGTGCACCTGTTTGCAATCAGTAAATCTGTAAAGAGCTGCATGCCTCTGTCGACTGACTGCCCTCTACATGGTGCACAGGTGCTGCTCGTAAAATTTATAAGTTGTATCGCATTTAATTCATATCCAACCTTTGAAAGACTTTTTGCAGCCCTTAGTTGATATGTACAATGGTCTTAAGAGAAGTGTTATTTATTAATTTATGTTTACTTAATTTATTTTTGGAAAGTTAGATTTTAGAAAATTAGATCTACCTCCTTAGTGTTCTTGATATTCCTCAATGTAATTTTTTCTTATTCGGCCCCAATACCCACAAAAAAAAAATGAATCAAGGTGTGAATAGAATTGTGAATTTGGAGAATGGTTACAGGACTAAGTTAATAATACTAATGTCCTTATTCTCTTTATTCCAGGTGTCTGTTCTTGTAATGTGCCACACTCGAGAGTTGGCCTTCCAGATCAGCAAAGAGTATGAGCGCTTCTCCAAGTACATGCCCAGTGTCAAGGTGTCCGTGTTCTTTGGTGGCCTGGCCATCAAGAAGGACGAGGAAGTCCTGAAGAAGAACTGTCCTCACATTGTCGTCGGAACTCCTGGACGTACCCTGGCCCTCATCCACAACAAGAGCCTCAGCTTGAAGAACATCAAACACTTTGTGCTTGATGAGTGTGATAAAATGCTGGAGCAGCTGGGTGAGTAGGAGGAGCAAATTTTTTAAAAAAAAGTTTAAAAAAAGGCTCTACTTTGTATACAGAGTAGAAACAATTAACTAATGCAATCGATGTATTTTTGAAAGAATTTTTTTTTCTCCCGGCAGACATGAGGCGTGACGTCCAGGAAATCTTCAGGCTGACACCCCATGAGAAGCAGGTTATGATGTTCAGTGCAACACTAAGCAAGGAGATCCGCCCTGTCTGCCGCAAGTTCATGCAGGATGTGAGTTATCATCAAGATAAACTGATGTTAAAATTGAACCCACTGTGATTCATTCAGCTACACATAAAGATTTCCTCCAATGTTATAGAGATAAATATATAGAGATAAAAGGAGCTGCAGGCTGAAGTTGTTTTACAATATAGAAAATAAAGGGTTGAAGGCCTTGTTAGTCATTCTCATTGACATAAATCAAGATGGACATCTTATGCTGGTGACATCATTTGGAGCCACGGTCTGCAACTGATCAGAAAATTCACCTGAACATACATTTGCGTGATAAGAACTGCCTAAAACAACAGAAACCATCTTCGGGAAAAATGTATTTGAGGTGTACCATGAGTTTTTAGTTTGGCACGTCCTGCCTGATATCATTGAGGGGGAGGAGTTTATTACCTATACTGTAGCCCACCACCAGGGGGTAGAGCTGCAACTAACGATAATTTTTTTGTTGATTGATCTATCGATTATTTTCTGATTATTCGATTAATCCTTTGGTTAACTTACCAATAAATAATAACCACAACTTCAACTATTAATCTTTCAGCCTTTTACTTAAACAACTTTCCCATAAAAATACTTCTTTTACAAATAGAAAAATCCCAACATAAAAAATAGTGCCAAGGATTAGGCAGATATCCACCATAAATTTAGCCCAACATCAATAGTGCAAAAAAAGATAATATAAAGTAATGAAATGGACAGTGTCGCCATAAAATGAATTTTATTGACACAGGCTTTCCCCGCGCACATTCGTTATCTGTCTCCATCACTAGCACGACTGTTTGTCATTGTTTGAGTAGACTATACAAGCCAGAGGAACACCAACTTTTGCTGCAGCATGTCGTTGGCTCGTCAACCTAAAATGATCACTTTAAGCGAATTATTTAAACAACATTTGTGTAGGAATGATTCTGCCCTGAGCTGTTTGATAACTATAACCGTGGGCTATAAGCGTTTTCCAGTGTAACCTACTTTTAAGGTGTTCATGCACAGCAGTTGTGCTGCTATGGTATGCCATTTCACTTTTACACAGCGTGCAGAGCACCATTTTGTTGGGTCTCATTTTAAAGAACTCCCATACTTTGGACGATCTTGTTCTGGCTTTTTGGGTCTCATTTTCAGCATGAGCGGGAGCCGGCGCCGCCATCATTGAGAACGAATGTAAACGATGCGACGCATTCCACGCAAATCGACGGATTTACGTAATCAACGTAATCGATTACGTCGACGTTCCAGCTCTACCAGGGGGAGATCAAGATGTTTTGACTTCACTTTGGGGGAGCTCTCATGTCGTCCATCTTTATATACAGTCAATGGTCTTTACAGCAGGAATATCGATGCATTCATCTAATCGGTCAAAAACATGTTCAAATGTGCTGATAATTCCCAGGTAGCTTTGCCATCCTAAAAATATATACTGTTTTACATAAGTTGGCATTTTACTGTGTGCAAGGACAAGAATAGGTAGCTGTAAATCTTAAATGGCATCTCCTTTTTTATGTATGTACACGTTACTATAAATAGTAGTTATTGTCAGTGATAGAGGTGAGATTATGACCGGAAGGTTGGCGGTTTGATCCCTGGAAAGTAATAGAGCAACGATTAACAGCCTCATTAGCACCACTGAGGTGCCCTGGAACCCGACCCTCAGCTCCCAGCTGCTCAGTCTGTGGTTGATCTGATGACTTCTTTGAACAGCAGAGCCTGACTCTCAGCAACATATCCCTGGATAAATAAAGGATAAAAAAATGGCTGTAGAACCTTGTTGACAGATGATAGCACTGTTTTAGCACATAGCTGTGCATAAGATGTTTTGAATTGATCAATAGATTGTATATAATTTTATCAATGCCCTCCATAATTGCATTTATTAAGATTCCCTTGGTTATTCTTCCATGCAATATACAAGGTTAGGTCATCAGTGTTTGTTGCAAAGTCCCTCGTAGCTTTGCCCACTTGTGGCTGTCAGTGTCATAAGTGGCCATATCAGAGGGGTAAAGTGATCCTCCTTGGCACATTTGGCCTGGTCAGGACAGTCACTCCTCCTGGCTCTGCTGCAGTCCAGGAGAACAGGTTCAGTAACTCACCATGCACAGTTCATGTGTCATGTATGAGATGCAGCTCAGACACACATGAACCTCATGGAACTTTAGATTGAAGTTTTCTGATTTCTCTGAATGAGTAGTTTGTTTTTTTCCCCTCCGCTGTATGTCTGTACCACATTGTTCATGTGAATGCAACGGGGTTTCTTGTGTGTGTGTGTGTGTGTGTGTGTGTGTGTGTGTGTGTGTGTGTGTGTGTGTGTGTGTATATGTGGTTTGCAGAGATCTATGTGTGTGAATAATGTCTGGCTCCTCTCTTGCTGTGTAGCCCATGGAAGTGTTTGTGGATGATGAGACCAAGCTGACACTCCACGGCTTGCAGCAGTATTACTGCAAGTTGAAGGACAGCGAGAAGAACCGAAAGCTTTTTGACCTGCTCGATGTGCTCGAGTTTAATCAGGTAAAGCTGGAACTCCTTCAGGAGATACTGAATCACAATCAGTTATGCACATATTTATTATAGTATTTTAGTTCTTGGTGAAAGTTCTTAATATTAATAAATATGCATTTGCAACCTTGTTCTTCTACTAATGATTTTTAAAGTTTTTGTCTCCTAGAGGGAGACTTGTTGATTTCACCCTGTCTGTATTTCATTGATGCCTTTACAATCCCAGCAATAACATTCAAGCCTTTTCTTTTGTTTCCTGTTAGGTGGTGATCTTTGTTAAGTCAGTGCATCGCTGTGTCGCTCTGTCCCAGCTGCTGGTGGAGCAGAATTTCCCTGCCATCGCCATCCACAGGGGCATGGCACAGGAGGAGCGGTAGGAGCTGCTGGTTTATTTCCTTTTGATTCTAATCTTTTTAGTTCACACAGTAGATTTCCTAGTTTCAATTTCTTGAACATGAGAAACGGTGCCATCACTTGAATGTTTGTTTCTAGCCGAGAGTCACTACTTTAAATGATAAATTTAAAATGTGGACAACATCAGCATTATACTCAAGCTAGCCTGCCAATTAAGAAGTGAGATTTGTGTGAAAAATGAGAGTTTGAGAGGTTGGCAGTTGTGCTTCGTCTCCCTCACTTTGGAATAGCATTTCACTTATTTCTTTTGCCGTTTCCTCCTCTAGGTTATCCCGGTACCAGCAGTTTAAAGACTTCCAGCGGCGGATCCTTGTTGCAACCAACCTGTTTGGCCGAGGCATGGACATTGAGCGAGTCAACATTGTGTTCAACTACGACATGCCAGAGGATTCCGACACATATCTCCACAGAGTCAGTCCAGCTATAGTTCAATTTTATGTTATCTATATCAGATATCTGTATTTCCATTTGCAAAACAAAAATCACACACAGGGATGTAAATGATGTCTGTTAAAAGGCAGTCACCTGCTTTACTGTGAAAGTTGCATTTAGTCAATGTTTTGCAATCAGGGAATGTTTGTCCTTTGAGCAAAACCTGTTTTAAACCCTGACTTGTTTCTCTGTACCTCAGGTGGCCCGTGCTGGAAGGTTTGGGACCAAAGGCCTGGCCATCACCTTTGTGTCAGACGAGACCGATGCGAAGACTTTGAATGATGTCCAAGACCGCTTCGAGGTCAATGTAGCAGAGCTACCAGAGGAAATTGATATCTCCTCCTACAGTAAGTTCTGTTGTTGCTCTCAAGCTGTCTCTTCAGTAACTGAGTTTATGTGCTATATATACACCAATATCCTGGTATAAAGTTTTTGGGGTGACCTATTAATGTGTTTAAACGTATACATCATCTTATCAGAATACATTAAGGCTTTTTGCTCTCTTGTTACTGGTGAGAAAACGGTAAAGCTGAATGAAGCAGGTAGTCACAAATCTGTGTGTTCATCATGAACTGTTTGGAGAACCCTGTGGGGACACAAAACACAAACTGAGAGCAGTATCCAGAAGTTAAAGACATGCCTGCACAGCATTAAAAAGAAAAAACCCATATAATCACACCATGATATTAGTGTACATGTCGACCTACACATTGACTACCAACACCACTGGAGTTTAGAGTATAAAATCCAGTCTTATCTGGTTATACAGCACACAGAATAACACATACAGGCAAATTATTTCTGTACTATATAAATACACTGATCTGTGACATCTTATCTGATAGCCTGTGTACTTTTACTATAATCTCACATCTTAAAAACGTTTTTTCTCTTTGCAGTTGAACAGTCCAGATGAGTCTGAAAAGTCTTTCCAGTGAAGATTGTGTGACCCTTGGTGTTGCTGTACTTTGGTGGAGGAAAAAAAACAACCCTCAACTTTTATTTTAAAGTCCCCCTCCCACCATAAATGTTTGCAAGTTCCTAATCAGAAAACCTTTTTATTTTATCCTGTCTTTGCAGAGTGCTTGTTTAGTGTTTTCCTTGTTAAAACCATGGATATATTGTTTTGGTTGAAGAAATAAAGTTTTTTTTATACCATATTTAATGGTGATTGATTTAATTTTGTATGTTGGATGTTACAAACATACATTAATACTGCAATAGTATCATATAAATTGCAGACTTTGAGTTGAGTTTTGATTACAGTTAATTATCCTCACAAGCAGAGGGCGCTATCATAATTTGAAGACAAAGCCACCGTTCTCCCAAACAGTTGGCTGCTTTGAACTGGCTGCCAAGTTTGAAACTGTACAAGTTGACTTAAAAATAAAACCTTGCATGAAACTTGAGCTCAGAAGCCAGTTCTTTCACAGAGATGTACTGAAAAAAACATGCCACAGAAGTGTATAAATGTGACGATACACACTTGGATCCAAACAAAGAAAATATATTTACAGATTACAGTGTGATCCAAAATAAATTCTCATACAGGTATGTGTAAGACATTGCTCTACGCTGCATTTAATGCACAATCAGTTGGCATTGGTCCAATCCTCGCTGAACGCTTGTCGGCTCCAGATCTGTCTGTGGGAACAGTGTCATTCATCGCTGTGTTAATACACTTTTAGATGGCTTATGTCAGCATGCCCCCAAAAAGTTCATAACATGCTGAATTAATATATTTTGAATAAAAAGTATTTGTCCACAGTTTGCTTCATACTTTGAAGTTTTCTACTTAAAGCTGCAAAAGTTACTCTTTTGCCTGTCACTGAGTAATCACAGTGCATTGTGGGACATGGAGTCATCCACCATTGCAATATGTGTGCCTGTTGTTGCTGGTGAGGTGATTCTTGTGCACTGCTGTCATAGTTACAAAGTTTCAGTGCTAAAAAAAGTGCTTTGTTGCTTGTTCTCTCAGGTTGATCTGAGAGTCTCAAAAAAAGAAAAGAAAAATCCTCAACACCTGAACCAGCAGTCGGTCCACAGTGGAGGAAGTCTAGGGATGCTTCAGGGCTCTAATTTAGGTCCTATGTCTGTTTGAACAGGAGCAGGCAAGTGTACAGTCTGCTCCGGTCACACAATAATATTACAATAAGGGTTGCCTTTATGGTTGTGAACCGAGGCGGCCCTGCCTGCCTGCAGCTTGGCAGCCAGGTGGGTGCCTGTGGTCTTCACTCGCTTGGAGCCAGATGAGAACAATGGCCCCTGGTCTTGAAGCGTCTTCCTCCATCAAGAAAGTTGACCTCATCGTATTAAAATCAAAATCAAAATCAAAATCCTCAGTACTAGTCTGTGAACTTGTGTGTATCTCCATACATCCAGTGCTGTGGAGGGAGAGCCACTTCATTGAGGTGGCCGCAGTCATCGCTGCATTTACACGACTGGATGAACATGGCCGACCTCTGGAAACGCTCGCCGTCCGGGCAGACAAAGGTCACGGGTAAAGTGCGTGTGCGGCGTGGCGAGCAGCACCGTCCGTCCGTACACACGCCGCAGTAGTTGGGCCGGTAGAGGCGGACACTCACACATTCACCGTAGGACAGGTGGATGGGCTCCAGGGCTTTCTGGGCTTGGGTGCACTTCTTCCCTTTCTGTGATTGGATGGTAAAAGTAAAGAGATCAATGTCACAGTCTGTGCTGTTATTAATTGGCCAAAATTCATTAAAACAAGTAAAACAATATAAGAAATTTTTACTATTATCTGCCCTGTCCTTTCATATAATATCAGATTTATGCGGCTTTGCACTCAAACGCCACACTTCAATTTGTTGTGCCAAAACAGGGATTGAATGAGGGATTATTTCTAGATTTAAGTGATTAATTTTAAGCTTAACCATTTACCATTCGTTTTCTGTCCAACAGACCGACTCCTATGATCGTTCTTGGCACCAGAGATTTTAAAGCAGCAGAGCAGAGTAAAGAACTCTTAGTGTGTGTCCAACAGGGAGGACTAATATAGACACACCGCTTCCCTGGACTCTTGAGTACACAGATGGGGCCTAGCTATGGACAGTTGCTTGGCAGGAATGCTGGGGGCGGGGGACTATATTTAAAAAGGCGCCTGCCTGCCACCAAAACACCGCTGAGTAAATCAGCTCTTCCCAGTTCCCACTGGATGTAGAGCTTCCCGAAAGTACCACTAAGATAATCTCAGTTCTTAAGCTTAGGATAAAGATGGCTTTAGCACTCAGAGAATATTTACTCGGGGCCAGAAAATCAAATTTTTCATTCTTTGCAGCACTGATTTGACATTTTCAGCCTCGACTCTTTAAAGAGGGAAACAAAGAAGCAGAGCAAAACTTGTTTTTCCCTGCTCAGTCACACAGATTAGAGGTGAAATAATGCCAAATAGATAAGTGTTATCAGAAGGCGTTTAGGTTGTGAGAGAGACAGTAAGTTGTTATGATAAGGAAGTTGTGGATATTCGACCTATGCTCCGCGTCTGTCTGTCGCCTTCAACTCAAGCCAAGTTCAGTTTACTTCACCTTGGTGGGGGCAGTTAGCCCGTGGCACGGCCGTACGGTACATATTCTCATCTCTCTCTCCAGCTTGCAGAGCGGGTTCTTGTTGGTGATTCGAGAAGACACACCCATCCCACAGCTGCGAGAGCACTGGGACCAGTCAGTGGTCTGGACTGGACACTTCTTCTCCTTCAGGTGGTTCCACTCTGAGGAGTGTCGGAGGCATGAACGAGGGTGGAAGGCAGGGAGAAAAAGAAAAATCATAGACATCAGTATTGCTTCCCAAATCCAGGGGGTCAGGACCCCATCAAGGGGTTAGAAGGTAAATTTGAGGGGTCACAAAAGGATTAACAGGATAGAAGAGCAGAATTTGTTTTTTCTGTCGCACAATATTGTGTTGAACTTTTTAGGTTTTCTGATCCACTGATTAGCACTAACATCAAAATTTTAATTGCAAAAGTAATAACATTACAACATCCCCCATCCTCATCTGTACTTTGTATTTAGTGCTGATGTTAGCATGCTGGCTTTAGCATTTTGCTAAGTACAGCCATACTGAGCCACTAGCACGACTGTCGACCCTTGTCTTGTTTTCTTGTGAATGGTTGAATTTATGCAGCTATCTCAGATGGAATTACCACTCTGTGGTTGAAATGGTCACAAACTACGACAAGAGGTCACAAGTAGACAAACCTTTTCGCTTGTGTTAAAACAAAGCTCTGAGAACCACTGTATTAGACTATATAACATGATTTTGCACGTGTTAGCACTATTAGTATTTTCACAATTTCCTATACTGTTATATTAGTTACATTACAAATTCCTGGAATAGTGTTAAAGTATTATAAACAACAAAACTTAGTGTCCAAAGAAGATGTGAAAATGCACTTTTGTCATTTCAGGGTCGGTGAAATTCAGCAGCCAATTTAAAACAACTAACAAAACTAAAATGTCAGTGAAGCAAACACTAAATATATATCTTATATCTCCTTCTCAGTCTTTCTCTCACCAGGCAGGTGTTTGTAGCCATGCTCACTCTCCCAGCCGCTGGACTTGATGTCTGCAAGCTCGCTGGCCAGCTCATTTTCACGTTGATGGTGCTGAGGCCCGGGCAGGTGTTGTTGTGGTGGAGGCACCTGTGATATGAGATAAGAGGAGACTGTGCCATTTGCTCGGGATTCATCTGTGCCGCGGTCATGTTTGTTGTGTGTTTTTCACAGTGTTACTCACACCGTGGAGCCCTGATTATCAAAGGGTTACTTCAGGGCATTCAATCAGAGGAGAAACTCTTTACTGCACCTACATGAATCTGATTTAAAGTGTTGACCAGTGTATAGTCCGTGTAAGCAGGTATGGGCTTATCCATCATAAAGTGTATCTGTAAAGGAATTTTCAAAACTGTACTGAAAATTTTCACCCAAATTCCATAACCCCTTCATTCAGACACAGCTCTAATGTTATTGTCAAGAGTGTAAACTTGAATTTGCTTTTCAAAAATAAGACTGAATTATACAAAAGAAGATTAAAGTTAAAGCGAGTCTCCTGATATGACGTCCGCCATCTTTGTCCTTGCCCTCTGGAACTGAGCAGCATGTACTTAGTCACAGACTGTAGTTAAGAGCGGAAATAAATAGCCGATTAATTAGAAAAATAATCAGCAACTATTTTGTTTATCACTTAATTGTTTGTTGTTTTTTATGTCAAGTTCCGGCTTCTAAATTGTGATGATTTGATGCTTTTCTTCACTTAAATGGCCAGAAAATTAAAATATTTTGTAATTTTTTTTTTTTTTCATAAATTACTTTCATCCCAGTCACCTTTGTTTTATATATTAAGAGAATGCTACAGTGGCAGGTGATGAATTGTACCTCCACCATTTAGTATTGCTGAACACATTCCATTTTTGTGGAATCCAGATTTCTTTGTCATTACATGAAAAAACCAACCTGATGCTTCGGTGGGAGCCGCCAGGTGCCCTTATGGCAGTCCACGCTGAAGCAGCACTGCCCGGGGATCCTGACCAGTCGTGGGTAGGGGCAGGATGGAGAGGTCTGTGGCAGCTTGTTGCTACAGAGAGGAGTGCAGCCAACAGCGCCATCGATGCAGGTGCACTGGTGTTTACAGCCGGCACGGAAGCTCTCACCATTCTGGTAGATCCTGCCATTGTACTCGCACGTGCGTCCCTCTGATTTAGCTGAAAAGACACATTTTACTCAGCTGAAGCAGAACTATTTAATGACTCATAGATTAATTGTAGTGCAGATTATTGTGTTCCTTATTGTTATGCATAAGCCAAAAGGGGAGCAGGGGGTATTCCTGGCACAGTCAATGGGTTAGGTATCTCAGAGATTTCTCTACAGGACTGCTTAAACTCTTAAGGGACCAATGATGGCGCTTCACCTTACAGCAAGTATGTTAACAAGTATTCACCATGTGGTCACATTTCAGCAGCTGAAACGAGTTTCTCCTGACTTTACCAAAACACACACACAATGACTTCACACTGCACCGGTTCACAAAACCCCACTAAGATTGAGAGGTCAGTGCAAATAAGGAGGTGTCAGACACCTTGTCTCCAGGGCATGGAAGAACCAGCTATTCATAGTTAGTGGGGCAGCATTGGCATGATGCAGATGGATGTATTTTTATCTCTGAAACCCCCCCTGCCATAAAACATCTACTACTTCTAATTAAAATACCCCCTGTCTTGTTCCCGGATGTGCAAGGTTACGTGTGATTTAATAGTAGGAGTAGGGGAAGCGACCGCCTTGGATTTATATAAAGGAGGGCCAATTACGACAGCTTCTTTGACATCTTTTGTACATTGTTGCACAGGTATCTTGACCCCTTGACCTTTATATCACATCACAGTCACCATATTCATGCACATTAATGCTACGCCCTCCATTGGGTTGACATGAACAGGGGAGCAGCGCAAATATCTGTTGAAAGAAGCTAAGTGAATTTCCTTCCCTCCCAGTATGCACTGTTCCCTCCTCTCTCACCTCGACAGATGCCCCAGGCCACAGTCACATCGTTGCCGTAATTACACTCCAGCCCTTTGTGGTGGTCGCAAGGCCTCATGGGGCTGCAGTCCTGGTTCAGCTGCGCAGCGCACACCTTGCAGCACCCACATCCATCTGGCACTGTGCTAACACCTGGAGGGCAAACCAGAGGCTCTTTGGGGCACTCACACACTGCTGGACAGCTAGCAGTCACCTGAAGGGAGCAGAGAGGGAGATTGTTTTTTAGAAAAGGCCCAAATGATCTGAATCATGCAACATTTTCTTACAGCTAAAAGAAACTCCACAGCCTTGCTCAAACAGCTTCACACACAGAGTACTTGATCGGAAAATTCAGACACATAATCGCTGCCAGGGAGGTTCCACAAGTTCCAGCTTTTCCTCCAACATCAAAGTGCTGGTACATTCATTTTTGATTCTGTATTATCTCTTATGCTTCCTAGGGTTTGTGACTGATTTTGAATTCTTCCACAGACTGCGGCACGCCTGCATGTAAGTCAAGTTACTGCTGGCCAGTCAGCCCTGAGTGTCTAGACAGTTCAGTGTTTGTACCCAGTCCCCTGCTGGCTCCTGATTTGAGTCATCGCTTAACACTAGAGCCAGCTTGTTCCCGTTTGTAGGATTTAACATGTTACTGTGCTTTAAAAAACAGAGGACATGAGTAGACATGCTGAAAGGACAACCACCTTCAGAAGAAACAAGTTCATTATTACATAGCCGGAGCAGTATTGGAGTGGTAACCCCACCTCAACTCCTTTTAAAACTTCAAAACTCAAACTTTGTACTGAATCCACTTTTTAAGCCAACAGACATAAAGTCATGTAAGTAATTACAGTTAACCTGATGTTGGTCTTATGAGGAATTAGCCTTTGAAGATAAAATATGTCTGAAAGCTTTTCTAAAAATACATTTGAGTTTTATTTACACCTGGGGATGTTTAGGATCATATCCCGGAGGTCAAAGTTTAATCACATTTAGACAAACCTGACTACATTATCATTGGCAGATTATGCATTAAACTAATCTTGGTCTTTAAATAATATAATTACTGAAAGTCTTTAAGCAGACTTTTTGGTTCAGGGGAGAAACATCTTACCTGTGTGATGACGGCTGTTGTCAGTAAAGTCAGGTAGATCAGAAATGCCATGATTAGACAGGATGAAAAATACAAATAATGATATATCTATAATTATTTTCAAGCTACAATCCACTAAACGAGTGTTAGTCTAAAGTAGTTTCACACTGAGTTTCAGTCTCTTTATGGACTGTAGTCCTTGTTTTTCTACCGCGTTAAGTGTCTAAACTCTAATTTATACTCGCTGCGCCTCTGGTAGACCACGCCCCCTTCATATTTCTGACCAATCGGTGCGCAGGCAGCAGCCCCGGCATTCCAAAAGGGCGCGGCTTCACAACGGGGTTAGCCTGCTGATTGGTGGGTGTTTTGGAATGAATGCAGCCATTCATAAAAATCGCAGGGCAGCTCTGTATTTATTTTATGGGTTAAAAATTAAAATGTAGCAGCCGCTTTCAAGTCACACTTAGGCACATTCCTGCCTTTGTGGCCACCACTCTCCTCACACAAAGTAAATATATTCAGTTGGGCCAGACAGCATTAATAAGACCTCCACCTCTGGGGAAAAAAAAGAAGTGGGGGGGAGGAATTCCCTCTGCTTTTCCAGACCAATGTACCAGGACAGAAAATTGAAGTAGAGTGTATTAAGCAAATAGTAAGATAATAGCAGCTGGCTGAGAGAGCGAACACACCCCTCTTTGTCTGTGCCCGTCATAACCTGAAAAATGTGTTTCCATGGTTTTTAAAGGTACGTTTTGATTGTTTATTTTCTGTCAGTGTTTCATCTTGAATTCAGGTGGGCTGGCTGCCTCTCACTATTATTTCTAACCGCATGGTGCTGACATGGGAATGATGAGAATATGATCACCTGGAAAGAATGGTTTGAGTCGAGGTTGAAAGGAGGATTATTGTTTTAAGGGCGGCTCATACGAGGGGTTGGCCTCCTCCTCCGCTGTCTTCCTTTTCAACCACAGCTTTTCAGCCACACCTGCCCGAACACAGAGGCCTCGTTTGATGAAAGAAATGTGATAGGCAGACGTTTGAAAGTTAGGTTCCTGCTTTTACTCTCCACGTATTCGTGCAAAGTTCTGGCTAAAAAGCCAAACACGGCACACGGTTGCTCACATGGGCTGTGGTGTCTGGTGCTGGGAAATCTCTGTGCTGTTGACTTAGTTAAACCTACCTCTCATTCAGGATGTAGTGATCAATAACCCCTTATTCAGTTTCAGGCTTGCACTGCACTGTTTATGATTGTAGCTATATCTGACAAATAAATCTCTGAATCTTGACTCTAAATTAAAAAATTAAACAAAAATGAATTACATTGTGGGTCAGAGGTTGAGAGAATTTCATGACTGGACACCCTTACTCCTCGTTCCCATTTTGATTGTTCCATGTGACAAACGTTGGATGTTTCCCTTCCCTTGCCAAGCAATGCTTTTCCGTTTGAGAGCACAACTTCACAGCCCATGGCGATTTGGCAGGTCTAATCAATGTCCTATTTCAGTTGCTACAATATGAACACCCCTAACAAGGGAGAGACAGATGAGTTACAGACACAGTAAACATTCCAAGCTGTTCATCTTTCCTGTTCCTCCCCCTTTGGAAAGTTTGCAGATTTTGTGATTCATCGAGTTGACTTCCGTCCTGACAAACCCATGTTTCCCTCACAACACAAACCACCTTTAAATCAGAGATGATGTAGATTCCAAAATAAATGTTTAAGGTGGCATTCCTGTTTCAACCTGTCATCGCACAAATAAACTTTATCCAGGCGGAAAGATGGCTGAGGTGGCACCTCTTAAAGGAGTTATTTAACACTTTGGGAAGTCACTTTCTTGCCGAGAGTTGCATGAGAAAATCAATGTCTGTACAGTAATATGAAGCTACAGCTAGCAGCCAGTTAGCTAGCTTTGGCAGCAGAGGCTTCAGAAACTTACTGCTCCTGGCAAAAAACAAACAAACAAAAAAAAACCAGGCACAAAACCCAGGTAAAACCAGAACTTGTTGTTTTCCATTTTGGTTTTTGTGTAGATTAAACAAATGAGCAAATGAGATCCTAGCTTTGGACAGAGCTAGGCTGGCTCTGCCCCTGTTCCCAATCTTTATGCTAAGTTAAGCTAACCGTCTCCAGCTTCATGTTTAACGGACAGATATGAAGGTGACATTAAACGTCACATATCAATGTCATCAAGAAAGCAAATAAATGTCACATGTAACCTTACAAAGTAAAGAACTCCCCCTGATTTACTGACTTCCATTAACTGACCTGTGCTCAGCCAGTATTTGCTGAATGTACTTAGCTGGCTGGGTAGACCTTTTACAACCAGCATTCATTTTTGTTCTGCTAGTGTTTCACTGAAAAAAACCAAACAAACACATTAAAGTTTGTGGACAGGAGTCGTGACTCTCAATTTAAAAAAGGAAACCACCTCAGGAAGCTGTCAGTCATAGCTCTAATGGTGTGACCAAGGAGACAAAGTCATGGCCCATCTATTTTAATCCTCCGGTGGTCATGGTATGGGGAGTTCTGAAAGTCCCGTGACTGCTTCTGTTTTCAATTTCTCCACTGATGCTGAACAAGAGGTAATCAGAAGTCTGGCAGACATGTAAAACTAATCTTGTGCAATGAAGTCGACCACTGGTTTTTAGACAGGACGGACGATCAGTGACTGCATGTAAGCAGCGAGGAATTGTATGGTTATTTGTATGCTGTCTGCACAGATTTAACAGGGTGTCAGACAAAATTCTCTCAAATAGGCCCGTCTGTCCTGGGAGAGGTGAATAACTTTTCTCCAAGCACAAATTCAAACCAGAGTCTGAGTCACAGCCAAGTGAATTTGCTCCTTATGTAATCAGAAAGTGTCCTATAGTTTTGCCCCAACACTGTTCTTACATAGTTTTAAGAGTTAAAGTATTAATTTCCTAAACTTGAACCAATAGTTCGACACATTGGGAAATACACTTATTTGCTTTATTGCTGAGAGTTAGGTGATAAGATCAATACTACTGTCACACAGTCTGTTCAACCTGAAGATACAGCCAGCAGCTTTATAGCACAAAAACCTGAAATGGGGAAAAACAGCTCGCCAAACAATTACTTCAAGTAAAAGCATCAATTCTGCACTTTAAAAATACTTTACTACATGTAAAATGCACAATTAAAGCACTCATACAGAATGGCAAATGTTTTATTACTATATTTACTTTATTAATATTACTAATGCATCAATATGCAAGAGGTTTAATGTTGGAGTTTGTTGAGTTAGAGCTAATTTTAGCTATATATTGTTGGGTTGTTTGGTCTATAACAGTGCAACATATGGTATTTCATAAGATAATGCTTTTTATGCGAAATCTTAATCTAAGTAACTGGTAAGTGCAGCTTACTAGGCCAAACTGTATTTAAATTCAGTAATTGAGTAAATGGGCTCCTGAGTTATTTTCCACCCTAAAGCAACAACAGTAACGAGATACATTGAGGTGATATACCCAGACTAGGAAATGAAGTGATGTCAGAGGGGTCAATGGCCCGATATTGTGTTGTTTTTCCTCACATGGCCTGTCACTTGAAAGGAATGGGTGAAACACAAAAACATCAAGGGAAAACACGGCTTTATGAGAAAGGGTTGATGTAGGGAAACAGGAAACACACAGAGGAAAGAACAGTGAATAAAAGTAGGTGAGGGGGTGGTGAGCGAGAGAGAAGAAAGAACCAAAGGCGAGGGAGGTGGGGTGTGTGTGACAGGTGTTTCATGGTAAGAGAGTTTGTTTTTTTAAGGGGAGGAGTGAGCAAGAGCCCCGCTGCCGGGTATGTGCTGCCCCGATGGGGTTCTGGCAGTCTGGTATTTCACACAAAAACAGACTGCTGGTATTTCAGCCCATACCACTTTTAAGGTCACATGGACCAAATTGCACGATACTAAGGTCATATATTTTAAAATACATAAATACATACAGAGAGACGTAAAGAAATACACGTTACATAACACAATTCCAATGTAATTATCCAAATGGGAGCATGAAATCGAGACTGAGGAGAAACGTCCTGTGAGAAAAGGGAGGAAGAAAGAGTGCAAGTTGTGGTGACAGGGTGATTAAACTGGTTTCTCTGCTGCCACAGTGGAAAAAGTAAAGGGTGTGGGAACCTCGTTTATGTGTGTTGGAGGTGACAGAAGGTGTGTGTGTGTGTGTTTTTTTAAACTATGCTTCACAGAGACAGAAAAGTGTGGAAAAGCTCAGAGTGAGACTGTATTTGTGTGCATGTGTCACACTCCAAATTCCTCATATAATATTATAATACGTAATGGGATATGTGCTAAATCTGACATCAACGTTTGGTTCCTGTGTTAATGAAGTGTGCAGTTCAAACTCACTGAGCATCATAAAGTTACATAAGAGAGCAGGACTCAGCTTTCAGGGCCTGGCAAAGACTGACCTTGAATATAAGACACCTTCCTTGGACCAATTTCTCCCCCTGGTGGAAGTTTCAGAGGAAAGTAATGGATAAAACAAACAGCATAGACTTGTCCTATGAATAACTGCTTATGTCTGTTCAGATTAAGATGAAAACCTGTTTTATATCAGCTGTTTAATTCTGGGATTTAATCACGATGCTTTTAAGACACAGTGTGTATGCTTTATCAATCCACTTTTTAAACTTTGTTGTTTTTCAGTATTAACCTGCCTCACAGGCCCTGTTCAGACCAAGTATTAACATCCATCCTGAGTGATCTAATCACAAACAGTTCTCTAAGTACAGGTCTGAATACCCCCAAGACGCACTGAGGACACATTTGAGATCTGATCACTCAGACTACATACCCAGGTGCTCTGAGCCACATACAGGATGTACACAAATGTGTCTTGGATCACACTGAAGTTCTGCTCACTCAATTGACGACCTGTGTGAAATAACAAAAAGAATCCAGAACTACAGGGAACATGTGTGTACACACTGTGTAATCTATTGTTTTCATTTGGTTCACTGTAATACCATTTACGTGTTTGGGCTCCCTTACCTGCCAAAGTAAACAGGAGATGTTTGTGAGCACACTGTTTCAACAGATTGCACCATTTAACTTGTAATCGCAATATTCCCAGACTCCCTTAAAAAATCGTGCAATTTTGAGAATTGTTGAGTGAGGAGAAACTAAATAAACGTTTTCGAAACGGTTAAGGGACATTTTTACCTTCTTAAATTAAATGCAGTAAATTAAGTTGTTTCTTTTCTTGTAAAAAGTGTCAGTTTGTCACGGCATCACTGTACCAGCCTGTCTGCTACAGTACTGCTACCTGCCAACATTTAGCAGCTGTTTGAACAGACCTTTAACTGATTTCACCACATTTATGAAAGAAGAAGACATTTTAATGACGGTAAACATTTCAAATTTTACAAATGCAGTAAACAGTAAGGTCAAGGCAGATGGTCGCCCACCCAGAGCCGGGGTCTGCTCCTAGTCTCACAGTGAAGGCTGTATTCTTTCCTTGATTGTCCACAAGATGGAGCCAAACACTATGATAAAGAAAAAAAGTACATGCCTCCAGGGCAGGATTTTATCCAAAGCTTAGTACAAGGGTACAGAGCCATGAAGTCAACTTTGGTAATGGAGACCTACAAAAGGCCGGAGTTGCACCATAAATAACTTGTTGATTGCTCATCACTGCTCAAGACCAAAGTTCAAACCAACAGCTGGCAACAATGTGCCAAGACAGCTAGTTTTCACTCAGACCACACCAGCTGATCTAGCACACACACATGATCGTGGTTATATCATGGTATATAGTCAGTGTTAAATGTTTAGTTACTTTCATCTTTCCTTCTTCACTTGTCCACACCGTCACTTGTCACTTTAATTAAACTTTTCTTTTTCTTTTTACTATCAATATTTTCCCCTCCCCTTCCTAGCCCCCCCCCCAATTTATTTCTCTTCACTAAACCTCTTTGACTCTCTTTTCCTTCTACCTCTCTCTCTCCCTGTTTTCTTCTTCTCCCCCTCTCCTGTCTTTCCCCAGACGGCTGCTTTTGACCTGGTTTTATTCGGAGCACGCACTTGTCTCCCATCACCCGTGGTCTCCTGATTAGACTGCCCCCCTCCCTTACCAGTCACTGGGATTCTCAGCAGCTGACTGACAGGGAAGGAAAAAGCTTTTCCCAGGCAGAGTAGAAGCACCGCTTGAAGACTTTTAAGTCAAAAATCCTGCTCGTATGGGCGGTGGAGATTACCCTTGGGCCAGCTGCTAGATCCTTAGTTTCCCATATGGGAGTACAGGGTTTAAAAGAGCACAAACATGGAAGCTTGTTGCACACAAGCTGCTGGAGCAAATGTATAGTGTATATCAGGATTTTAGCCTTTGATAGTTAATGCCCAGTGACATGAAAAATCATAGATTTACAACCAAAAATGTATCATTTAATTCTGGTTGAGACCTATGCTGGCCTGCTGGCAACTATACTGCTCAGGATGTTCAAGAAATGTTGAATATCCAATCAGCTAGCTTCAAGCTATGATTAGCCATTCATTTACCTGCCTCAAACATACAGCATACTGCATACAAGCGTCTCAGTTTGTGCTCATTATACCAACAGAAGAAAATGTACGTAAGCTGGTGGGAGTAGATAATGTAGTGTAATAAACAGCTGTCATTTATTTTCTTCATACCTGACTGTGTGACTTGAACATGGTAAATAATATACCTGCTGCAAAATGCTTTCTTCCAGAATGGCCATTGTAACACATGTTTAAAGTTGTGAAGTGGTGTATTTTTTAACCAAAACCATGCTGTTTTCCTACACATAATGTAGTCGTAGTAGTAGTAGTATTTTTGTTGTATAAACCCAACCAAGCAACTTACCCAGCTAACCAAACAGCCTGTCACATGACACAAATCCCAGTTTCCTGGGTGAAAGCCATGGATATGACCCACTCGGTCACAACACCATGTTAGCTCCTTGGGATTTGTGACTCTTTATAATACATGCTTTCTGACAGAAAGGGTTTTCTGGCAGAAAAGTGTTATAGTGTTATTATCCTGCCTCTTAAAATAATTTTGCACATCACCTTTACAGTCATTACTTGTATAATTGGCACTATCCTGATAGTATCTTTCCTTGTGTGCAATTGTAATAACAGAAAAGTTTAATTGAAATAAATGATCTTCTTTTCCTTACTCTTGAACCCCCTCCTCCCTTTCCATATGCCCCCACCTACACCCTCCCTTGCTGCTTCCCTCCTTCCCGCTTCCTCATCAATCACTGCCTTCCCACCCCTTCCTCACATACACCTTTTCTCCCCATCCCCATGGAAATGCACTACACGCTGACAACGAAAGTAACCTTCCATCAGCAGCAGACTAACACAGTCTGCAACATTTACAGATACATCTCTCTCTGCCCCCCTCCCTCAATCCTTTATTTCCCTGCTCTGTTTCCTCTTCCCCTGCTCGCTCCGACCCCGTCTGAATGAAGGTCTTATAAAGATGAATGACGCCTCTCAGCTTCATTACCCTATTCCCATCTGCTTCCTTCGCAGTTGCGGTGGGGAGTTTCCTAGGAATTCTTCCATTCCTGAGAGTGTTTTGCCTGACAGGTCCACGGCAGCATTTTTTGTCCACAAGGGTGAAAAAAAAAGGCCCACACATAGTTGGCTGGAGTAGCTGAAGACTTTATGCTACCATCATAGCAATTCAGAAGCTTGAAGCTCATCATATATCAATTATGGAGGAAATGAAGTGGAAATCTGAAGAGGCTATTTAATAATCAATTTGATGTAATATCTTTCTAGCTGGAGAGACAATGATATTCAAATCAGAAACAAGTTACTGTTTGATATAAGATAGAGCACTTAAAGGAACAGTTCAACATTTTGGGAAATATGCTCATTTGGTAAGATAAAGTCTTGTTGTTTAAAGATCTACTGTGTAGGATTTACTGGCATCTACTGGTGTAGTTGCAGATTACAACCAACAGGATACACCTCCCCCTATGGTGGCTGCAACAAACGTGAACTGTCCTCTCTCAAGCCATTGTTTGGTTTTGTCTCTTTTGGGCTTCTGTAGAAACATGGCAGTGCAAAATTGCCAACTCTGTGGAAGAGGACCTACTCCCTCTGTAGATATAAAAAAGCTCATTAAGACAAACCCTTTTTATTCTACCGGATTCTGGGACCCCTCCTTTGAATACCTGGGAACCACTAACTCTCAAAGAATGAAATCGGGACTGATGGAACTGGCCTGGAAAAAGGATGTTGAAGTATAGCTTGGTATGTTGTGACGTGCATGGGAAGTGTAAGGTGTATCTGGCTTTCCAGATGTAAGGGTAGCTTCGTGGACTCCCACTTCTTATTTATGTTATTTGATCTATTTATTTATTTTTATTTTATTTCATTTCATTTTATTTTATTACGGGTTGTTTGTCTCTTTTTGTTTTGCTTGGATGTCTGCATTGTGTTGGTTTATTATGTCTGAGGATTGTCTATTGTCTATTGTAGTTCAATAAACATACGTTTGGAAAAAAGAAATGAAAAAAAACTCATTCTAAGGTAACAAAACACAAAGATTCTTAGTGTCAGGTGATTATACACTATAGTTAATATAGTTATGAACATTTTATCCCATTTCTGCCAATAGATCATTCACCAATTGACAGCATTGATTGTGTTTGATGGTGAGGGATACAGTCCAAAGCAACACTTGGGTATGATCTAGTGTCCGCTTCACTAGCATTCACAGTACATATAAAACATATTTTGATGTTAAAACAAATCCTGCAGTGTAAATAATGTTAATATACAGAATATACCGGGGGTGGGGGGGTGGGGGGTATAATCTGGCCTAGGGGGGTATGAAATAGCCTAGCCCAAAAATGTTCCGACCCCGTCTGAATGAAGGTCTTATAAAGATGAGTCCCAGTTCTAGTCCAGTTTATACCCTGGGGTATAAAACAGGCTAGCCCACTTTAATCCCAGGTATAGTCTGGGGAGGGGGTATATTTTGGGCTGTTACACCAGCATATCACCAGAGTAACTGCCAACTGCTGTCACTTTACTGTCTGCTGTAAGTTAGTTCAGCTGTGTAATCTTCAGTTGTAGCAATAGCGACTGTTAGCTTTGTTAGCAGCAGAGCTAGTGTATCACAAATCGGAGGAAACCCACAGGCAGAATCACAGGACAGAGGCAGAAGGAGGGCAAAAACAGTGACTTAACTGGGGAAGGCAGGCAGAGCAAAGTACAGTCCTTTCCAAAAGTCAAAACCAAAAATCAAGCCGACCAGGTACAAAGACGTCAGGCAAAAGTTCAAAACAGGTAATCAGGCACAGGTCAAAATCCAGGACAGGCAATACATATGGACAGGGATACGAAGCAGGCAGGAGCACAAACAACGATCTGGCAAACAACATTGGCAAACTTCCTGGTATGAGTACTGAAGAGTTAATGAGCAAACAGGCAACAGGTGTGTGGCAGAATGAGCAGGCTGGCAATTGATAGGCTAACACACAATGCAGGGGGAGTGCCAGTTGGTGTGGACGGTGTAATGGTGGGACCAGCTGGCTGGTGCTGACTGGAGAATGAGCAGAGGGGTGTGTGCAGGAGACACAGCAGGAAGGTGGGGGTTAAGAGAAGCAGGAAGCTCCAGCAGAGTCCATGACAGTCACTGAAGTTAGAAGAGATCGTGACCTTGGATCACGGAGGGAACTGCCACGGACAACGGGCTCAACGGGGCTCCACAGGCTGAACCCGGCTGTAAACCATACGACTGGTGGAGGCCTGTTTGATGACAGGAGATACAGTATAGAGGTGATTTACAGCAGCTCCGTCAAGGACGATGACGATGACTTCGGGGACGACAAGAAACAGCAGGCGGGGACCGGAGAAAAGAAAAACGTCGACAGCGAAACAGCGAAATTAGCGTTGGGCCTTTAGCAGCGACAGAAAACAGCATGTAGAGATGAAATATTTTCACATCACGTCTCGTTTGAATTGAGTGTGTTTCACCATTATTTAACAGGGCAATTAAGCTTATCTTTGTACGGTAAAAGAGAAGAACTGAAATTCAGATGGTGTACGGTTGTATTTTTCGATTAGTAAGAAAAATAGGTGTAAGAATATTTCCTTTCTGGACATTTTGTGAGTTTGTTTTGTTTACTTAGACTAAACGCTAAGTGAACTTGTGAAACCTAGCAAACTTGCCACTAGAATACATCTCCCAGCTAAAACTACACAAGTGCGGCGGCTATCGGACTGTACCATCAATACCAATACCATCTAAATGAGATTCATCATTAAGTTTATTATTTTCACCTGTGCTTTTCCTACTGTGCATGTCAGAATATATTCTGTGAAAAAAGGCAGACTGTGTTGTGTATGTTGCAGTCTCAAAAACAACATTTTTGATAAAGACACTTTAATAGAGCCCAGGTAGATTAATCTTCCATATTTATAAACAAAACTGACCATGGATTTAGTTTCATGAGAATTTTGATGCTTGAATGATGGGCTAAGACAAAAATGCCAAGTTGTTAATTCAGTTCCCCTTTCCACATGTTGGGCAAACTTCTTACAAGCATGCAGTCAGGAGCACTTGTGTGCATGGATAGGAGACAGAGAGAGAATGCTTAATTTTAAAATGAAGACAGAAAATGGCCTCAAAGGATAACAGTCTATTCCACTCACCCAGGAACCTTGAGCTACTTACAGAAGCAGCAGTCCTTAAGCCCAAAAATGTATCAAGGACGCATAGTGCAGCCATCGTTTTGCTCTTCTAAAAAATGGTAATCACATTCAGTGGCCACTTTTTAGAACGAGATGATATCTCACGGACAGCCGCTGCATGCTTCTGTAGCTACTGCTACAGCAAACATGAGTCACACTTTCGTGACTCATGTTTGAATTGGTGAACATTAGTTTTAACAGGCTTGATGAAGGTAGACGCAAAAATAGATGCATGAAAGGGTTTATCAGTAGGTTCTACAAACAGAACACCCTATAATTGTCTGTGTCTTATAAAAATCGATGTGCAAAAACACTTGCGCAGCTTTCCAAGTCCAAATCTGTAAGGTGATTTCTTCTTCCCAAGGGCTCACTACACTGTAGAATACCCCCTTTAAATTTTTTATTTCATTAGATTTAGAAAGTGTACAATTTTTTTAAGTCCAAATAGCCTGGAGTACAGCAGACATTTGCTATTGTGCTTGCTGGTCACTGTTACCAGAACTAAGCTGCTGTGGTTGTGTCGTGTCTGTTTTTCCTGTTTTGACCAAGTATACCTGGCTGCAGTACGGGACAGGGTTCAACAGTGAACGTTTAATCCCACCCTCCATGATTTCATTGGTTTACTGTCGAATTTGGGTGGGGGCAGAGACAGTGAAGAAACCGAGACGGTTCAATGAGGAGTTATTTCCTGTATCTGTAAGTAATGAGTCTATTCATTCTTATAGGAAAAGTGAACGTGAGCACAGATTATGAGCGATTCTTTCGTCCCATAGTCACTAAAGTAAGCATTGTACCCATAATCCACATCTCTTCCAGACATTCTGACACTAAAATGGTAATTTTTCGATCAAATCAGGAGAAAATTAACTTTGTTCGAGACCTGTCTCTGCCTCACAACACACTCTCTTGAGATCTGTAGCGAACATTTAATATAGCAGATAAAAACGAGCGACTAAATAAGGCGAAAACGTGAAATTTATGACTGTATCTAGTGTTTATTTGTTTTGACTTGGACAAGCTGTAGCTCAGTAATGTGTTAGTGTTAAAAATGCCCAGTGGGGCAGGAAAGAAATGTCATGCTTGACAGCTGAGCCCTGTTCGCGGTTGGCCGGGTGGGTGTATGGGCGGGAACTGGATACCCTATTGCTCTGGCTCCAAATGACGTCACCAGCACAAGATGGCAGCGCTCGTATCCAGGATATTTTGGCCTCATCATGGCTTTTAAGCAGGTACAGAGGCATCAAACTGAATCAGGTGTCAGTCTTTATTCCATTGATTGTTTTCTTCAGTTGATTTATGTATTTAATTTAAATTCTTTGATTTTATTCCTTGATAACATTGTCAATGCATTTGTTGCTTTTTTGATAAATTGACATGTGCAATATGACTTTTTCCTTTTACTGAAATTGAAACATGCCAGGAATGAGGACCTTTATGAATAGATTCCTTTCATTTCCCTTGATGTGAAGCACGGATGTTTAAAGGTAGTTCATAAGGTGATGATATGTTTGGAGCAAAGTGTTTGGTGAGTACTTTTTTGCTTTTTGCCAAAAAAAAAAAGAAAGACTATTGGGATGACAACGGACTGAAAAGCACATTTTCTGTATGTCTCCAAGTGTAATAGAATTTAACACCATGGAATGACTGAAAGGCATATTTGATACAACATTTTGAGCTTGCAACAAGAAAGAAAGAAAGAAAGAAAGAAAGAAAGAAAGAAAGAAAGAAAGAAAGAAAGAAAGAACCAGCTCTGCACTGATTTGCACAGTTTGATCCCTATGTCACGGTCTCTTTGGCCAGGCACAGACAGGGAAAGAGAGAGAGAGAAAGTGTGTGTGTGTGTGTGTGTGTGTGTGTGTGTGTGGGGGGTGTCCATGAAACATAAATCTATAGGAGGTGGACCAGAGGTCAGTGCACACGAAAACTAAACTAATAGCTGTGTGTTGACACAGAGAAGAAGAGCACTGTGAGCGGGGATTTCCCCCTTAGCAGCTGTCAGTTTTCTGTGAGGGTAGATGTTTAATCTTTCCCATGTCTGAACTCAATGAAGATGCAGTATTGTATGACAGATGCAACATTTCCCTTGATCTTACCTTTTCTGTAATTTAATGGAAACCGTAAACAAGCCATTCAGTCAATATAATTTAATATGCAAAAAACGAATAGAAAAACAATATGCAATCAATAACAATGAGGCATTTAAGAGTCACGTGGTTTTACGCACGTGGTATCTGGCCATGCAGAATGATTTGGTCTTATTTGCTGAGGGTTTGTGACATCTCCGTTTTTTTACCCTTTCCTATATCTAGTCTGAGTAGCTTCGCCACTCAGCTACTCAGATTTATCCTGACTATCCAGAGATAGTCAACCTTCCAGTCATAAGCCTTCCTCTCTAAACCTTTAGGTTTCTTCTGTCTTGAGAGGTTTGCCAACTGAGTTGACTGGTGTGTATGGGGCTTTTTGTTTTGCCTTTTTGGTCGTACATTTGGGATAGTGGGAATCTGTGAGCTGATTTACAAGGCTGTATAACTAAAACCTAAAATGCTAATCCAAAACAAAACAAAACAAAACAAAACAAAAAAACTGTCGGTGGTGCCGTTTGGTTTTACTAGAACCCACTTATGCGCCTTGTAGTGAATGAGCTCCTGCTATGGACAAAAGAAACGGAGCTAGCAGCAGCAAATGTGCTGCTGAGACTAATAGCAGAATTTCTTGGCTATTCTGTCTTCTGTCAGTGGTTTCCAACAGAGGTGCTGGCACTGTGACTCCCTCACAACTGAAACACATTTGTGTGCTCTCATGCAGCCACTGTTGTTTGAAAATCATTTAAAGGACCTTTTAGTACGTGTCTGTTCACTCAAACCCAGTAGGGAGTGCAGTGATGGCTTGTTGTTTTCTGTTTTGATCCTGTAGTGTTCATCTGCTGATGAATTTTGACATTTTAAAACTTTGTAATTTAGGTATCACAACACATAGTGAGTGTGTTGTTGTTGTTTTTTTTGACAAACTGGCGCAAAGTTTTCTAAATTCATTTTCAGGAGGTTTTGTGGGAAGTTCAGAGGACCTTGACATTTTCTGACAGATGCTTACTAGTTTGTGAAAGAAATATTATCAAAATGATACCGGCCTCACATTTAGGCAGAGTATTTTTTATTTGTTCTTGAGAGAGAGAGAGAGAGAGAGAGAGAAAAAAAAAGTTTTACTTTTTCCTGTTTGCAGACTTCACCAGAAATATTCCCTCAGCTCCTTCAGTGTATCAATAATTAATTATTTTGCTATCTGACAGGAGAAATTAGTGCTTCTGTAATGGAGCAAAGCCTATGAGAGGTCAACCACCACTCAACCGGATGACTTTTATTACCTAGTTTCTGGTTCATATTATCTTCTATGTATGCTTGTATAAGAAATTTTATTTTATTTTACTTTATTTAACCTTTATTTTATCAGGAAATATTCCCATTGAGATTCAAAATCTCTTTTACAAGGGAGTCCTGGCCAAGACGGCAGCATAAAAAGTTTTACATAAAAGAACAAACAAGAAACTTAAAACAAACAGCAGATTATGTCACATTAAAAATGACGGACAGATATTTTTTGTACACCAATACATTCCTTTCAAACCACCACATAGCTTTCATATGAAGCATAGTTTGATTTTAATGAAACAAATGAGCAGGTTAGAACAAAGATTTCATTATCACATTATTAACTATATATAACTTCTTTCAGGAGTTTGTGCTGACTCACAATTAAGACTTGATGATGTTGGCATCAAGCCTGCCAACTGATGAGATTTTGAGAGCTCCACTGAGACCACTATAGCCACCCTGATACAATGGAGGTCAATAGAATCATCAGTTGTGCTAAAAGCATTGAAAAAAAATCAACTATTATTTGCTTTATTTTGGTAATATCTGCTGAAACCTCCACTATGTCTACCAGCTAGATACTATCAGTCTCTGTCTGCTGTTTGATGCTGAGCAGGTAGATTTTTCACTGAAAACAGCTGCCTACTGCTGCTGCTGGATTTGACACGGTTGAGAGCATTAAGAGTGAACCAGAAACAGTTGTAGACAGGGGCATAGCATAAAATTCTGGACCCTGGGATCCTTCCCCCAAATCCACACCCATTCATTCTAGTATCTTTGTGGACCCTCCTCGCATGAGGGCCTTGTATCCTCAGTCCCCTTTTTCACCCTGTCTGCCACGTAATAGACCGTAAAAACCAAAGAAATGACATGGAAGATGCTATAACAGCCTGTAGAGCTGAGGGAAACTGCAGAGTCAGGTGATAATTCTCTTTAGTCCATTATATGACTCAACTTACAATGTGATCAATTGTTAATATAAAACTATTGATTAGTACAACTTTAAGGTTCAGCCTATATCTTTTGGATATCCAACCCTTACTCATTTGACACTAATTAACTCTGTGTCATTGCTATTAGTTAACTTCCAGGTATGTTATACAGTTTCCCATCTGCTACACTGGACGTTGTTTCAGCCCTCCTTGTTCACATTTTGCTGACCAGCTTCAGGTGCTTGTTGACATATTGGTATGTAATGTACTGCAAAATTCTAAAGTTAGGGCAGGGTATAAAATGCAATGTATAAACGCAGCACGCACACACGCACGCACACAATATTTGACTATCTGAGCAACTGTGCCCAGGAGTAATTGAATTCAACGCTGCTTCTGCTGCAGCTGTCTATGCCTGCTTCAGCTGAAGGACACATCATCCTTCAGGAAATGGAAAGGAAGAGATCCTTAACTGTTTGGTTTATATTTATGAATGTTTATTTATGAAAGTGTTGTTATTTCATTATCAGATGTGCAATGGCAATAAGGGCCCAGGTTTATTTTACTGCCAGGTCATCTAAGCTGATCTGCAGAACGATAAATGCCTCCTCCTATCCAGAAATGAGAATCAGCAAAAAAAAAAAAGAAAAAAAAAAGACACACTGAATGCGAAGATGGAGGCCAATGGACAGTCAGCACTGGTCACATATGGATAGTATCTTGACCGTGTATATGCCTGTAATGTGTGGGTGTATGGTAGTGTGTTTATTGGGCTGCATAGCCCTCGCTAAGGGCAAGGTTAGGTTATCCTTGACTCTGGACAAGTTACTTGCAAGTCCATCCAATTAAAGGTAACTTTTGGTGTTTTTGACCTCCTTGCATCCTTCTACAGATAAGCTGACACAATCTGGAAGTAACCGATTGTCTCCTGTTAGTATCCAAACACACACAAAGCCGGTGAAAAGGCTGAGAGCTTGTTTTGTCAAATTGACCAAACAGTATATTACTTAGATTTATTTACAGTAACCGTGGCAACATCATTTCTCTCCAGTTTGTTGGAACTGGTTATCATTAAAGTTACCATCACAATATAATTAGCATATACTGCACTGAATTGCCTTAAACTACCTTTACACTGTGTCTAAGTTTAACCCATTCATTTTAAGTGTCCACCAACACCACAGTCATAAATATACTGTACAGCATGAATAAACCGCTGCTTAAGGGCTCACAGTCTCGGTCTATTAATATGAAATGTAAATCATATTAAGGCACTTGAGAGGCTCATTCTCTGTTCCAGATTTACCAGTGAGTCAGGGCCTTGGACAAGAAAATGATGTTTTCCTGCTCACTGGAAAATAATTATGAATAATAGCTCATGTTGAATGAATCTCAAAAACAGGAGGGGGTGAAAATGAAGACATGCCACACAGTGAATAGCAATTACAAATAATGGAGGAAATATAAGATGAATAATTGTGATCCACCAGATGTGAGAAGCATATCTTGAGGGAAGGTATAGACACAAAAGACATCGTGGATATTAAAATGTAGACTGACAACAGTGGTGAGTTAAGACATGCCACTGTATTACATTATGTCTTGTTCATCATTACTGTCAATGTAATACAGATAAATGTGACATATCTTCATTGAGTGGAAGGTGCTAACATGACATGTCTCTTTTAGTCTGACCAAGCCAATTACAGGAAGCTATGATCAAACTGTTGCCATTGACTACACTTTGCTCGATGTACCATTGTTTCATAAAAAATAGAGCCCCAAAGGTCAAATGAGATGAAAGCATGTTGGGTAAATTAGGCGCTCTGAGCTCATTGATGTGAAGGTTGATTCAAACACATTTCTTATTGCTTCGCTCATTACTGAGCACCATAACAACGATTTGATTATGCTAATTGGGTTTTCTAGATGAAAGAGTTGTGCTTTAATCGAAAAAGTCAGTTTAAAGTAAGTAAAATTAACTGACTATGAGCAAAAAAGAAAATGACTCTTTTTCTCTTGTTTGGGTGCAGACTGGGATAATAATTCAGGCCAGGAATCCAACATCAGTCCAGGCCAATCTCCACATTCACTCCATTCACAACAGACCACATACTGTATTATAAGCCTTTTGTTTTATTTGTTTGTCTTTTACTTTAATAAAAAAAAAGACCAAACGGTAAAAAAAAGTGTCTTCGGTTTCAGAAGTTATAATTAATGCAACAGGAATAAATATTCATACATATAATTTTTGTGCACTTCTGGAGTGTTTTGCACCTGGCATTTCCTCTGAGCTTTTTATCTTTATCATCAATAAGCTCTGTCAGCTCTGAGTAAGTGGAGATACTTCCATCTGACAGAAAAGACTATACAGGTCTCTATTTCCATGCATCTCCTCCTTTCCTACATAGCATGATTACGTTTTTTAAAACCAACTCAGGAAAGGTAATTGTAATCATGGTGACACACACATCTTGTTTTTACAGTACTTGGCAGCACTTTCCACCCGATCTTTTCTCCTTTTGATGCGCTCCCTCTCAGCTCTACCTCTTCTCTTTTGATCGTCCTCTCTTTTTCCTGTGCTGTCCCTTTTTTTTGCTACACTGCTTGTCCACGCACACTCCTCGCACTGACTGAACATTGTGTTGAGGTGTACCCGCGTGTGACTAAGCATGTGTGATGACAGACAGAGATCATACCGTCAGGTTAAAAGCAGGTGGGGGTGGGGATGACATGTTGACTGTGTTGTTTTTCCTTTGATTTACCCATTTAGCATTTTCACACTGACCTGACACTGCGGGCCAATCAGCTCTCTAAAACCATCAGGTATTCTCCTGGTGGCCAGTCCGGGTCTGCTCCTGTTTCTGTTTTCTCTCTGCCTCCTCCCAGGTGTGGCATAGAACAGATAACTGTGAGGCATGTGAGTGCGTACATTCATTATTTTTATTTGAGTATGTGTGTGTGTGTGTGTGTGTGTGCATGTTTGAGGGGGTCAGACTGCTCTCTGGCTCCTGGGTCCATTGCATTATTCAGAATAGAGATAAGAGACTCCACACTTGGGACCTTTTTGATGCTGCTTAACCTCAGCATGGTTATACAGTAAACACACACACAAGGACATTCACAGACACACAAATACACACTCTACAGTGGCCATCTGATAGCCGACTGAATAACCTTCAAAGGCAGAAAAACATTGCATGAAGGACAGAAGAACCCGCTGGGATTCAGGCTGGATGCTTTCCTCTTAAAGCTTATTGCTAATCCTACAGTCAGTAAAGAAATATCATACAGGAGACTCACTGAACTCATTTTAGGAAAGAACCAAAGTTAGAAAGTGTGCAGTAACTGATGATATGGTGACTTAATGGGCATTTAAATAAGCAACACCAAAATAATACTGTACTGAATTTCCAGTCATTTTAAAACAACACATTTTTGCTGTTTTTATTTTTGTTGTTTGCTTTTTTTTATTGTACATACAGCAACATGTTTGTACCATTGACACAAATAAAGATGGACAACGCATATCCACTTCCTCCCATTGTACAAAAATGAAGACAAAATATCCGGGAGACGGGCACTGCCATCTTGCGCATTCGGAGCCAGAGTCTGTGCAGTAGTGACCGGGCAGCGGAGCTGCGGTCTCGAGCTCCTGCCCATACACCCGCCCAAACAATCACGAGCAGGGTTCAGCTGTCAATCATGATGTTTCACCCCGTTTTAATAGCATCAAATAGCTAATTAAAACCAAACTGATCAGAAAAATGAACACTTGAACATACATCAGCGTGATAAGAACCACCTAAAAAGACAGAAACCATCTTTGGGAAAAATTTATTTAAGGTGTACTTTGAGGTTTTAGTTTGGCCCATGTCCGACTTGATATTATTGAGGGGGAGGAGTTTATGACCTATACTGCAGCCCACCACCAGGGAGCGATCGAGATGTTTTGGCTTCACATTTGGGGAGCTCTCCTGTCATCCATTTTTATATATAGCTCTTTTAACTTTTGTCTCTGGTTTTGTTTTGTTGTGTTGTTTTATCTTCTGCCCATGACTTCAAATCAATCTTCCCATTTGGGATAATAAAATGACTGAACCGAACTAAACAAAATCTTTACCGTTCGCTCATTCTATCGGCTTTTACACAGTCACAATTGTGCACTATTGTCGTAAGATCCTTCTCTAACCCACCTTTGTTTTTTTGTACACTGAACATGCTGATAGCATGCCAGCGCAAGCAAAAGAGGTTTGATGTGTAACACAACAGCATAGGCATCTAATGTGTGCTTTCTAAAGAAAGAAATAATATGGCAATAAGAATCATTTACCATCCCTGTTATATGGGAGTTCAGAGGGTAAGGACCCAATTGTTGGTTGCGCTGTTATTACCTCCGCTGCTGGCTCGGAAGCAGAACAATAATGATCCCCATTCCACCTTCATAACCTTTATACAGAACAGCGAGGCACAATAAAGGCTCTTTGAACAGGCTGTGTAAAAGGGGCTAAGGACTTTGTTAGGAGTGTTGTGTTTTTAATAATAAATTATATTATAACAATACATTTTTAATCAACATTTCTAAATCGTATGTCACAGAAAAATTTGTATGTGTGTGAACATTGTGTTAACCTTCACATTGTCCCTGTTCTATTCCTAATAGTACATCACCTTTGTGGTTCAGGGATCGTAACCTCAAACAATAGAGAGATCAAAACATAATGTATGTTAAAGTTGAAGCAGTCCAGCTCAAATTTGTATCATATTATGGAAACAAAATGTAAAATTTTAAAGGATGCGTAGTGTCTCAAGAAAAATCAGCAACTTACATTTTACATAGAAGCCTGGAACTGAAGAAAAATAAAAGAGAGTGAGCAATGTGAGAATATCACGGTCCTGACTGGTTTTATTGTGTTTTCTGGTGATGTTCATTCGCCTGCATTTGCGTATGCGTGACCTTATTCACCTCACAGGAGCTTCTCCCCTCTCCCCACCTGTACCTCAACCCCCAAGTTTAGTTTGCATTAAAGTTCAGTTTTCAGTTCAATCTTTGTCGAATTGTCTGCTCAGTTGGTCTGTTTTTGCGCTTCAGTTTTGTTATTTCAATAAATAACAATAAATGTTGATCTTGCCTGCCACCTCCTGCATCTACTAGATCCAACTGCCCCACTCACCCTGTAGGCACTGTAATGGTATGCCACTTCTATTGGTGTGTGTTCATTTCATCAGTGTTTACTGTAATTAGCAGATGCAGCCAATAAAACTGATACTGAGTATACTTTTTTGGTAACATTAAATACATTTGGCATTTATAATGAAGGGATCTCCACTGATATTTTTGTTTGGAGCAGAGGAACCACACAACGTGCTGGGACTTACTTGTGATTTTGTGGTAGATAATGGTTAAGTAGGCTATTCAGTAAAAATCCCTGCCAATGTTACTGACAACATTTAATAACGCAACAAAGAACGTCTTTGGGTGTTTCTGTCCCTGGAAGGCTTGAGGCAATGACTTTCAACAGGGTCAGATCAGCTGAAGGTCAACACACACAAACACACAAACACAAACACACACACACACACACACACACACACACACACTTAACGCTGTGTCGCACTTCATATTGTAAGCGACGTGGGCGCGTGAGAAGGAATTAATCAGTTCAACTTGTTCAGGGTTTTCCTCAGAACTTTTGTGAGCTCCAACACAGAACAGTACAGCTCATTCCACTCGCTCAGTAAACCCCCTTTCACTCCACACCCCGAACACAACTTGCCTGCAATTCCATAAGATTATACTAAACATATATCTCAACTCATGTCTGAACAATTATGTTTAAATGGATGTTACTGGAAAGAAGATTTAAGATACTACATTCTCATGCTGGCTCATCATAGTTCTTGTGGTCTCCATGTTGTATCTTCATAGCCACCATAGCCTGACATGTAGTTACATTTTTGAGGAAGCACATATCAGCTATGGCGTTGTTCAAAGAGTCACCGAAGAGTCACTGAATGTCCCTTTTCTTTTTAATTATGAGCCAATTCTAATCTAAATACAATACTTGTTCAGCGAACACGTGAAGGTACAAATTCTTTTGGCCTCTGCTGTTTGTCATTTATTTTTGCAGGGATGTAGTAAAACAACAATTATTGCACTATAGCTGTACTGTATATAAAGATGGACAACATGAGAGCTCCCCTATGGTGAAGCTAAAACATTTTGATCACCTCTTGTGGTGGGCAGCAGTATAGGTCATGAACCCCTCCCCCTCAATGATATGAGACAGGGCAGCTATTCTCAACCACTGATCTGGGGCCCATTGGTGGGCCTTAAAACATCATCTAGAAGGCATGGGAGGCAGTGGTACTGCCAAATGGTTAAATAATTGTTGTTGTTATTATTTAAAAAAAAAAAAAATTACAAAGAAGTCATTTTTATCTATCTTATCTAAAGGTGCTCAAATTAACATAAATTTAAAAAAATGTCATATTGAAATGCATAATTTAAAGGACCAGTTACATTTAAAAATCACCAGACAAACAAGTTCTGCCACCACTAGCTAATGTCTGCTACAGCTAGCTCAAGTTCCCTTTGATAAAATGTTTTAAGAAACGAAAAAGTGATGTGGGAGACGACCCTGCACCAATAAAAGCTCCAAAGTGTGTGTTGAGGAAATATGACCCTGACCACAATAAATTTGGATTCATATTGGCAGGTTGTGGTGCTTAGCCGAAAGCACAGTGTGTTGAATGTGCTGAAATCCTGTCATGTTATAATTTTTTGGTCTTTTTTTTTTTTAGGAAGGTGGTCCTCGGAAATTTTTTGACAATCACAAATGGATCTTAAGCTACAAAAGGTTGAGAACCCCTGAGATGGGCCAACTAAAAACTGAAAGTACATGTCAAATAAATTTTTCCCAAAGATGGTTCCTGTCGTTTTAGGTAGTTCTTATCACGCTGCTGTATGTTCACATGCTCGTATTTCTGATAAGTTTGGTTTCAACTAGTTATTTGATGCTATAAAAAGGGTTTGAAATGTCATGATTGACAGCTGAGCAGCCCTCAAGATTAAGCCGGGAGGGTGTATGGGCGGAAACTCGATCCAATGGCACCACCACCTGATCACTACTGTGCAAGCTCCAAATGACGTCACCGGCGCAAGACAAATGCACTCTTATCCAGAATATTTTGGCCTCATTTTTGTACAGTGGAAGTGGAGATGATGGAAGCAGAAAAAAATCCAGTTTTACCACATATGAACAACTCACAGAAGGCGACAACCTGGCCACATTATAAGACGCAAACCAGAGACCCTGCCAGCTGTACTTGACTCGCAGGCAAATGACTTCATTAACATGGCATGTTGTGCCATGCACTCATTCACATTAAACAGGTGATTAACTTCAGTAGGCGTGACTTCTCAATGACACAGACCATGTAGAAGGCAGCAGGCTCAAATCCCTTCTGTCCTGGAGGTAATGTGTTCAGTTACAGAGAGATGATTGATGATGACATGATTAATGTACATGTAAGCGCAGCTCAGGTTTCACATATACAGTATATGCATACATTATACACTATATGTGACTAATGCAGGGCTTATCTCAGTACTTCTCCCTGGCTCATTTGTAATGATTAATCACACTTTGAGGAATTGTGGGTAATTATCTTTGAAAATCTTAATTTGCAAGGTCAAAGGGTACTCACTATATACTGAAAGCATTAAGGGTATTATATACAGGCTTCTACCCAATGGGCATGACTATCATATGCATAATATGCTACATAAAGTTTCATTATGTGAAGAAATCAGAGGGGAGTGAGAGAACAATAACACCCCTCAGAAACGTCTTGAGACAGAGAAACTGGAAAATATATCTTTGAACTCAAGTGACATAAAGAGATGAAGTATGTGAGAATATGTGAGCAATTGTCACACACTGTCATCTTTTTCTCTTTTTATCACACACACACACACACACACACACACACACACACACACACACACACACACACACACACACGCAACGTGTCATGTACATACTGTAGCTAGTCCAAAATCCCGGTTGAATTTGAAGGATGACTGCAGTTCTCCCTTAAGAAAACTTTGTTGTTTCTCCACCACCTGCTCCTCCACAGTGCTGTGGAGCCTTGGCAGAGACAGATAGCCCATCCAGATGTGTCATGATCTGGGTTATATACAATACCTGCAGGAAAGCTCAAGAGATTGTTTGTAATTCCTAACTTGCATGTTGCTGGAAGCTGTAGCTTGTGTTCTGGATGTTCACCCGAAGTCCAAATTAAAGCTCATTTATTGAATGTATAATACAATAATATGCATATGAAAAATAGATTCAAATTTGTTTTTTATGAGTAGTAGTATGAGTATCTATTGATAGAGTTATTCACAATTCTTGTTATTGTCATGGGGTGTGCCTACCAGCTACCACCCAAGGGAAAAGGAAGGAAAGGGAAAACTATGCCTCACTCAGCATTAATGAAAAATATTCCCAAAAATTGAAAAGAGAAGAAAGAAATAGGAAATGAGTTTAGAATACACAAAGAAAAATAATGTTTTCAGTGAAATGTTACAAAAAACAAATAAACTACGTTGTCAGTGAATATTTCACTGTCAATTAACATACGCGGCGTCTTTCCACATATATTAATTATTGATATTTACTCATTATGAAACAGAAAACGTAAATGATTGGCATTACGTTTCCCTTATAAATGTATTTGTTGCAGATTAGTTAAACAGGATTCCTAATAGGCACATTCACAATGCTATCCACTTAATGAAAACGCTGATCCACAGTGCTTGGACATCACTAACTCATGGTCTTTTCCCTGTCAGAGCAGCTGGCCTTCATTTTGACCCTCCAATAGTCTCTCTGTGCATAATGGCCTCTCTCCACATCCTCAGCATGAAAAACTGCACGATTAAGTTTTATTTTGGCAATTAAATAATGGCAGGCCAGCTTCATCCAGTTCCATCTTCAGACACTCATGCTCCTCTAGATGTACACAAATAAAACATCTCTCACATGGGTGTTTCACTGTGCTTTGTGTGAGGGTCAACATGAGTCATTCAAAAAATCTTAGTAAAGCTGTTTTCATGGAGGCCTAAAAAAGGAAACACATCAATATTCCATGTGCACACCATGTGCATTACATCCTAAAAAGATACAGATATATAAAAATCACAACACACATAAACTATCACATCTTAAACAATATCTAGTATATTGTTGAATTAATGAATAGCTGCAAAAAACAAACAAAACAAAAAAACAAATCAGTAATGAAGATTTTGCTGTACTGGTATAAATCACATTACACAACTACGCCAATGATAAGGAAGTATTCCAATTTTTACCTCACAGTTTTAAATTATTTTAACTGTAAGACCCCAAAGGAAAACTGTGACCTTTGTAACAGTGACTCAAACAGAACACAGTCCTTATGGCAGTTCTGATTCTTCTGGAGAGTCTGAGTTTTATTACTCCTGGATCTTCTCAAGAATGATCTTGAGGGCAACAACTCAGATCAATATTAACCTCCCTCTTGTGCAAAGGCAACGGACATTCTTAGGCCATGGTATGCTTGAAATAAACTTGTTCATACAGTATCTGAAGGCAAAGGTATTTAATGTTCCAATTGCCAATGTTGAATGAGAGAATGTCAAATGTTGGCTTGATTGTTATGTCGGTTTAGGAAAGTTACAAAGATGGTTGGATGCATCAGATCCAATTCTGATGTAAGACTTTGTATTTTGTGAGCTGATCGACAAAGTTGTCATTATTCATTATCTGGAGACCTTGAGTGCCTATTAGAAAATAAATCCATGCCAGTTGTTGAGATATTTCACACTCTAGGGATTTTCAAAGTCTGACACTATGGCAACATCTCAGACAAAATCAAGACACATTTCTAGCCCATATTTGTTTAAATCTGGGCAAACTGACTACATTAAAAGTTTGCAGAATTAGCTATTAGCAGTTCAAATCACTGGATTTCTTTCTCAGGCAAGTTTGGAGTTAAAAGTAGTGTCTTTTTTAGGATTTCCAACCAGGTTTATGGACATATTCTGATAAGTGTAAGTCATGCTGAATCTAAAGATATGTGTATAATGTCTACGTGTTTCAATTTGAATGAGTTATGAATGAGTGTGGTTTTGACGCAAAATGCAGCAAAATGGGCCAAATCAGGTGCCAAACTACAATAATGGCCCCTTGTTTTTAGGACACTGGCATGCACCTGTCCCTCTCACCACATGCATACGCTCAACAGCGTTAAAACCTCTGCTCTTGGCCACAATGTTGGAGCAACTGACAGACTGATGGCTAATTTTCTTTTCACAATTCACACAAAAGTCACATGCCATCCCTACAGCTGCATTAGCATGAAAGAATAAACCTTAAGAAATTTCAGCACTGTTCACGAGGTGTCATTATTTCCTGCCTCTATTTTTGTTGCTATCTTTTGATGTACCCCTCGATCACCCACCCACACACACACAGAGCAAGTATGTATTTCCCCCACACTCCTCCCTTCTGTCCTCCCCTACCCTCTGTTCTGTCCTGCTCTGATAGCCCTGCTTCTCTTAATCACTTAATAGAGCAGACTCACACACATACAGTATACACACAGAACCAGGCTCACCCATGGGCCCAGGAAGGGAGTAATGAAGCTGGCTAAATGTTTTCAGCCGAGCTCTCCATCATGTCACCAAGGCGACCTTGGCTGGAGGTCAACCCACTGGAGACTCACATTGAACAGAAGGAGGGGAGGGGGAGGGCTGAGTGTCTATTTGCTGCATGAAGAGTGCAAGAAAGTGAGAAAGGGGCCGGTGATGTGTGTGTGTGTGCGTGTTTGTGAAAAGAATCGACCTCATCCCAGTCTGCGTGCCTACGTTTGTGTGTGTTTTAAAGGCAGAGAGAAAATGGAGAATGAAGGACGGACAATGATGGGATAAGACACGAACAAGACTCTAATACAAAAGCTTAGAGAAGAAGAAGAATATGAGGATAAAGCTGGAGAAATTAAAACAGTGCCGGATGATGAAAAACAAAATACAATAAGATGACAATAATAATGATGTAAAGCCTTGCGGTGTGTTTGGAGTGTGTGTTGACAATAGAGGGGCAAAGGGTCCATTTGACATTTAAAAGACTCCACACTGCTCTAATATCTCCACAAACAAACCAATCTTTCTGCTAAAGGTTCAGCTTAACCAGTGACAACAAGGCTGAAGGATATATAACAGGAGGTCTGCAGTGGGATGCTGTAAACACTTTCTATCTGCTGCGGGCAGAGATTATTGTACTATCTTGATTTTCAGTCTCTGGTCTTTGCCTTATAAGATACAGCACACTTACGCTTTGCGGATGTTTAGCTACGAAAGAAATTTGGTCCTGCATTACATCTCTCTTTCTCTCTGTCTGCCTCCTCAGCACAAAGAGCTTTATAGCAGCTGCATTTTACATTCAGTACACACGCACGCACGCACGCACGCACGCACGCACGCACGCACGCACGCACGCACGCACGCACGCACACACACACA
>JBBPCS010000283.1:2586754-2606142 GCA_037974645.1 Hollardia meadi
CAATTTCAGAAGTGACCCAGAAGAGAAATTCCCTCCAATTTTGAAGGTATGGCGAAACGTATGTGGTTATGATTTGGTCCACATGCGTTTTGCCATGCCATATCTCAGCCACATGTGCCAGTTAAATACCACATATGGCCCAAAAGTCGATGCTATCAGGGCTCTGTTCACACAAAAATTGCCTTTTTTTGAACGAGAAAAAAAATAAGCTAAATGTTTATTTCTTCTTGTGTTATTTGAGTACAATATCTACACAAACCCAATTAAAATCTGTTAATGCTGCCATCTTGTGTTCAGACTTGCGTTGGCATTTAATTCTGACGTGTTGCCCCGTGGCTTGATGGGACTTGGAGTCAGAATGGATTCAGTACTTCCTGCTTTAACAAGGAAGAAATTTCGGCTTCTGAGTAAGAAGTTGTTCGCTTGCCAACCCGTGGCACGTCGAAGGGACATAAGTGAATACAGAAACAAAGTAAGTATGTATTTTTATTTATTTGTAGCCGACTCGTGAAAGAAAAGGACTTACGCTAATTTTGAACAAGAAACAGCGATGTTGTGTCAATGGAACAGTCGCTACTATTGTAAGGTATGCTCGGGTTGTCATGTAAGTTCATGGTAAAAGACTCCAAACCAGTGTTTAATAATAACTTACTCGGGTTTTATTATGAATATCTCTATTAAAATACACGTGAATTTGTTGGGAGAGATACTAAGTTGATGTCAAAGTTGTTGGTAAAGCAGTTAAACTGTCAAAGTTCGTCCAGTTTTGATTTAAGGTACCTGCATTTGTCTGGTAGTGTAAATCACAGAACAACAACAACAACAACCTGTGTTACGTTAAGTGAGTAAACAAATAAATAATGTACCTAAATTTACCCCCACACTTCGAATCTCACGCTATAGAAGTTTAATTCAGTAGTTTCTTCATTTTAAAATGTTGTTAATGTAAAATAATCACTCATACTTAGTGATTATCCTGAGTTTCCCTTACCTTTACTTGTAAAAACTGAAGATGGGCAGCATTTAGGAGTTTCATTATCAAGTCAAACAGAAATGTTCACCATCTTTGTCAAGGGCCTAGAATAGACGCCTCTTCATTTTTACCAGTCACAAACAATAAAAAGGTTCAGGCTACAGCAACAGGTTTTACTAAGGGTAGGTAATATGGTAATATACCATGAGACAACACACCTTTTAAACTGTGGTGGCTCTTTTTTAATATCTCTGGGTGTATTTGACAATTGGAGGGATTCTCACATCAAGGGTGCTTGGTAAATAGAGCTTCATATATAAAGAACCATCATATAAAAAAAGGGAAATGCAGAACTCCTCGGGATGAACGACGCTTCACTGCTGTAGTTGGGGATGAATTCTTGCACTGAATAGTTTCTTTCTGTCCTTGAACATTATTAGTGATAACATGACTGGTTAGACTGAATCTGCCCTGCACAATGTAGCTTAGGAGGAACAAAAATTCTTAAACTGAATGGGAGCCTGTTTGCCTCCGTGAATCCTCACTTTTCGTCACGTTGACACAGCAAGTTGTCCCAGAGAAAGCACATTTTTACTCTCTGCTATCTCTGCTAACACAGTCGTGTAATTTCTATAAAAATCTCCTCAAGCATTGAGAAGACTGACAACATTTGATATGTTTGGATTAGAGTTGGGTATCATTTAAAAAAAAAAAAAACTACAATACTCGTACCAATACCAGCACCCTTAAAGTGACACTGATACCAGTAGAGTACTTCATACGATAACCGTCATGTGAATGCCACCACTGAACTGCTAACTCAGTGTGGGCAATACACCACATTCAGCTTCACCACACCACAGACTGTGTGTGCTGAAGCAGCTGCGACACATTCAATTAACATTAAATAAAAGAATTGTTGTGGCGAATGAAGTCATCTTTTCCTAGATCTGGATACAAAAAGTAACGGAAGGCAAGAAGTTGTTTTACTGGAGAAGTTTCGATGCTACTTGGTACTGGGTTGTTTCAGTTGAAACATGCGTTAAAGGTATTGAGTACTGATACCCAGCCCTGCTTTGGATCCATCATTAAAGCACACGCATATTAATATTGTTGTCGTCCCTTCCAGACGCACTGTAGCTTCCTTTTTAACTGTACTTTTTTCTTTTTCTCTTCCTCAGATGTCTTTGATGGAGCGTGGGGGCGTTCGGCCAATTACGGCAGTGGCGTGGACCTCCAACACCAGCACCTGCCCCAAAGATTTCACCCTGGTAGGAACAGAGAGTCAAGTCAGTTTTATTTATATAGCCCAGAATCACATATCGCAATGCCTCAATGGGCTTTACAATCTGTACAGAGTACGACATCCTCTGTCCTTAGACCCTGTCCATATACAACAGTACATTGTTTCCACTGGAGTAACAATGTCAGCCATTTAGAAACCTACCAAATAAATAGGAACCAGGTATTTCCATGTTTCCCTCCGGGGTGACCACAAATAGTTAATTTTGAATTTAAATATCCACTCTGTGCTGTGATGCACTTGTGATGGAGCCATAACCAAGGAGCAGCTGTATTTATAGTCATTCAAGTCATTCATTGGAAATGTTAAGTAGGACAGTTGTTTGATGAGCAGGAAACTTGATCTTCAGAGACAGAATGGTTGTTTACAAGTGAAGTAAACTACCTCCTCTAAAGATCTGGACAAAAAGAAAAAGGATGTTGTGGAGCAACTGAATTTGTAAAAGCCTCCTGCACAAGTCTGACTTGAGCTCTTTAATGAATAGCGTCATGACCAGCTATTTAAAGATAATCATGATCATAATTGTACCCACTGATCTGAGTTTAAACTGAGCAAACACTTAACTTTTGTCATCTTGTCTTCAAGTGGATTAAGCTCATTTGTTTGTCTTAAGCACTGCCTGCTTCTAGTGACATACTCAGCAGGAACTGCATAGTATACCCACTTTCTTGTATCTGTTGGCCAGCATGGGTTTGACTGCATTATATAGCAGTGCCTTACTGAAGGAGAATAGTTGAGTGAAGCCCATCCAACTTTGAACTAACGACTTCAACTTGCTATATTACTATTACCTATTAATAATGGAACCAGACTTGTTGGCAGATGTGGTATGTCTAACCGTAGCCCTTTTCTTCTGCAGATCAGCATCACAGAAGACGGAGCATCGGCGAACTTTACACGCAGCTTTGCGATGAAGTCTGGATATTACCTCTGTTACAGCAAGGTAACAGACAGAGATCCAGACAATACATCATGTCTGTTTCCCAGCAGCCCTTTGTTCTCTGCACCTGTCTCTCCTGCCTTCCATAAATGGAACGCATGTCTCTGTCTCTGCAGGACTTGTCTGGTGGTATGGTAGTGTCAGACATTCAGCTTATTTCAGACAAGGAATCTATTCCTCACGGTTATTGTTACATAGCAGAGCACCTTGAACCAAGTGAGTACATACACATTTTTTGTCTTTCTATACTATACTTTTATACTGAGAACCTTCATTGACATAATAGCCACTAACCTTAACCATCATAATTAAATACACCTAACCCCACACCTACACCTAATTCTAACCTTAAAACCGAGTCCTTGAAGGAGTGGGGGTGGCCAACATGTCCACACAGTGCAGAAATGTCCTCACCACGATGGATTAAAGCTAAAAGTGGTCCTCACAATGATGGCCACATACACACACAGACACACACAGGTGTTTACACACTGCTGATATGTGATTCACACATGATATTTGATGTTTTATTTACTCTCTGCAGATTTAACTTGCAGTCTGATGGACTGTTATCTGTATTTGTATTTGTGTGTGTGTGCGTGTGTGTGTGTGGTGTGTGTCCAGAGGCCAATGTTTCAAAGAAGAAGCGGGTGTGTGCGCGCGTCGTCCCAGTGGGCAGTGTGGACACAGCTGTGTTGGATATTAAACTGACGGCCAAAAGCAAAATGATGTTGCAGCACCACACATATGTGGGGTTGGTAGCATTCACATATACACCTCTTGCAACTCTTTTATCAAGGCTTTTCTTAAATCCCATAACATATCGCTGCTTTCAACTGCATTCACTACTTAAATTGGTAATTGTGCAGCCCCTAATGTGTCAATGTGCCTTTTCCCCAGAGACATCCATGGGTACGTGTTGTGGTGCAGAAAGGGCTATTTTGCCAGCCCTGTACCTCAAGCTAAGCCCCGCAGTGTCAGCCTGGACCTCCGTGGACTTTCACTGGAGCAGCCATCTGCTCCTCAGCCCCTCAGACCCAGGTACTGGACTTCTTAAAAAGGAACTCTTTACCCCCAAAACAAAACAGCACTGCAGCACTCTCCTAAACAACTGAATAAGCTGAGGACTTGTTTCAAAACATGAAAAAATGGCTCATGTAGATCCCCGGTGGATTTGAAACGACATTATTAATGGGGTGTAAATAACATCTTTTCAATTTGGGATCTTGTGCCTTCCGACGCCTTCTTTTTTTTCATTAATTTTTGGGTCAACTGTTCCTTTAAGATATGGAGAATTCCTACATCGCATTTTATTAATTTGATAATTGATTGGGGGACACGTCACGGTCTGTCTGGTACACAGGTGTTTAAATACAGCCAGTTCATGTGAAATAGATTAAACAGATTAAATTTAAAGAGGAAAAACATCATCATTGCATGTTTGTCTTTATAAAAGATGTGGTTTTATAACCTGACAGTGTAGAACATTCTGTGTCCTGGAGATGTTTTACTCTTTGTGTTAATATTTATGTTTGTCTCCGCAGCAACCATCCTCCTGCACTGCCACATAATAAACTGAGTCAGAGACGCTACAGCCTCCACACCAAGGACAACTTCGACAAACCTGCTGACAGCAGTGTCCAGGGAATCACAGGTACCCCAAGTCTCTCCCCATACACAGGAAACTTCTTACTATTTCTCACTGCGGGGAACCCACTCAACTATTACCTACCTTCACTCTCTGCAGCTCTCGACGGAGTTCCCTTCAGCCTTCACCCAAAGTTTGACATCCAGGCAAACGGCACGGTACGTTGTGACATTTCCAACAATACTGCTTGTTTCTTGACTCTCTTTAGTTCTTGCTTTGTCACATTTGTTTCTGTCTGTCTTATCTCTCTTAGACTCTGAATTCTCAAATAAACAACATTCGCATAAAGTCCCTCCAAGACATTGAAAATGAGGTAGGGTCACATTTGACTCTCAGTTTCAGCCCTGTGATTTGTAACTATAGAACAAATTATACACTCCCTTTTTTTTGTTGTTTTTTTTTTGTTTTTTTCAGTATAACTACACTTTTGTTGTGGAGGAATCTGCTGCCAAGAGGACCAGACCATCAGTGCCAACAGGAGGTGCTCCATCTGCTCAGTGATCTTTGACTTTGACGAAGCAATGATGTCACACTTGGTACAGATGATGGATGTCCATGCCTACACGTACAATCCAGGCTTATAATATTAGTTCAAGTTATAATAATTTATGATAACGGGGCCAATAAAAGGTAACGTTCTACCTGAGACTGGCAATCACACAGCTGGTTAGATGGTCTGGCTGGTTGTCATGACCTCTTGCATTCCCTTTTATTTGTCTGTCATGTCAAGTCTATACTGCATTGCCATCTTCAAGCATTCCAAGTTTTTATTTGCCAAAGAAAAGGCCTGTTTGAACGGACTTATCCGTGTAATTATATTGTCTTAACGTGTTTAGACCGCTCACCTTTTGTAGAAATACAGCCTTTAAAAGATGTTACAGGGTTAAAGATGTAATAAATCTATGAATCTCTAGTCTAGGGTATCGGCTTCTCATCTGCAGCGATAAGTCGACTGTCAGAATGTGTTGTGTGCTAGAAAGAGCTCTTTATTATATCATGAAGATGCACCAGGCACCTGCCGTTGAAGACGTGTGCTACTTGCTCTATTGTATGTGACTTGACATCCTTGAGTGCTGCACATCTTTAATTGTTTCACTCGCCAAGAGTTTCTTAAAGGAAGAGTTCACCCAAAACTGAAAATTCAGTCACATCATTATCTACTCGCCCCCATGCTGATTGAAAGTCGGGTGAAATTTCTTAGTCCACAAAACATTTCTGGAGCTTCACAGCGAAACAACATTGCAGCGTTCTCCTAAACACCTGAAGTAGATGGGGAAGTCTTCACTGTGGGGTTTCACGCTAATGCTTTCAGCTTAGCGGCTACAGTGAAGATTTCAGCTAACAAAATGGTCTTGCCAAATTAATTTCAGATCTTGGGGCTTCTGGAGACTTGGAATACGCCGTTTGAGCTGTATGGACACATTTTATGTTGTTTTTTTCTGTTTTCACCCAACTTTCAATCGGCATGGGGGGTGAGTAGATATTGATGTGATTGAATTTTCATTTTTGGGTGAACTGTTCCTTTAAGCAGAACTTTAATATTGGTGGATGAACTTTGCTGCTGATCTTTTAACTGAACTCACTAAATACATATCTAAATGTAGTATATATATTTCTTGTAAGAAGAGCAGCCTGCTATCAGGGTTGTATTATTCCAAAAAATAATGTTATACACTATTTTAAGGTGGAAGGAGAGGTTGTATTACTTAAACAAGATATGTGGGGGGAAAAGGGGACAGAATCTGTTTGTTTTTTTAACCATCAGGCATAATTAAGGGCCAAATATTCATCTTTGTCATGGTGTAAGATATACAGTTATGCTTTGTTGTTCTAATGATCTGTATAGCATGGGAATAAAACCCTAATAAAACTACTTTGTTTGAAATACAGCTTGACGATACAGATTGTGTACAGTAAAATACAAATGGCAAAGACGAGAGGAACTGTACAGCATTAGTCTTAAAAGATATTTTCATTGTGGTGGCCTCACCTGAGCTCAAGGTGATTCATTTCTCATCCAGATTTCAGTCGCCTCTCAAAGTTTTGCACGCACGAGGTACGAACTGCAAAAGCTGAGAGTTTACAAACATGAACAGGGCAGGAGAAAGGGATTGTTGCAGATGTAGTGACTCTAAACATGCCTGCCATCTGTCACTGCACACTCGTACATCTTGCCCCGCAAATGTAACACTGACGTGCGTTTAGAAAGTTGGATTCAAATTAATTTGGCATTACTGGTTTTGTCTCCTTATCCACCAAAACAGTTTTGCCGATGTAGTTAAAAACTGAAAATAATCATTTTAATGTCAATTCTGGATTAATTCTCTTCCATCATTTCCATTATATCCAAAATGTATCACGGCAATCCACCATCAGGTTATCATGCATCTATGCACTTCACTCACAGGTCTACATGTCTACACTTAACACACTGAACCAAACATATTGTGCATTACTGCCACCTGCTGTGCCATGCTGTACACAACCTGTCAGGTGAAATCTTACATAATTTTTGTAAATTATTTGTCAGGTTGCAGCCATGAAATACTGCATGTTTAAAAAATGTTTTTTCATTATCTGTTATATCATTTATTATTTAAATTATCACTCGGCTAATCCAAAGGATTTTACTGATATTAAGAGAACCAATATTGGAGAAATGCAGGGAAAACTGACTTGACATAAGTGATATGACTGAGATTACATATGTTCATCAGTAAATAAAAACAGAATGTGTATTAGGCAGAGGCAGATTAATCCACTGATCTGTAGGTTCCTAATGATTGGGCCTCAAAATGAGGGTTGTATTTGCAGCACTGCGATTACACCGTGACTCTGTAGGTCTGTTTGTTCTGCTCTCCGGAAAACGGGCTCTGATTCCAACCAGCTGTTTCCCGCCTCACACAGATCAGCTGCACACACACACACACACACACACACACACACTCACACACACATGCGCGCACACGTAGTAGGCGGAGGCAGCAGACACACACACACACACACACAGACACGTAGTAGGCGGAGGGAAGAAGCCACACACACACATTGGAGGGAACCCCATCAGCTGTAGGAAGCAACACAGCCTGAACTTACTTTTATTTTTCTAATTCTATTCTTCAGATTGCCTGATCTCGAAGCTGTATTTTAGATATGCGTCATTGAGGAGTACGGCGACAGCTCTGTGCTAAAGACGTCCATCATTATATTTTATCAAGGACAGCGGTGGAGGAAGAAGAAAAAAAAGAAAACACGGGACTACAGAAGGTGGCTTTGAAAGCATGGAATATTTCATGATGCCGACAGAGAAGATAGCTTCCTTACAGCAGTTCAAGAAGACGGAGAAGGATGTTATCGGAGGTCTCTGCAGGTGTGTAACTACATATTTTATTTGCCGATAGGAAACTGCGCTCACAAATCGTCCCTAGTGTGGCTGTAGTGTGTTTATGTGTGTGATGCAGTCCGACTTCAATTAGCATGCTCGGTGTTAGCTTCGCTGCGATGTCTTGGCAGCAGGAGCATGGGTGTAAAAAAAAAAAAAATTAGCAGCTTGGTGGCCAGTTGTTGCCGTTGGCGATGATGGAAAGAGAGGTTTACTTAACGTATGTTGTAACATTTGCCAGCCGGGTTATGTGTAATAACCTAGATGGCATGTTTGCAGCCATTCAGCTCAGAAATATGTAAATCAGCGCGATGAAATCGATACATTTGCGTCCCGTTGCACACCAACCACGTGGTAGTTAACGTGTTCCCCGCTGCTCCGCTTGCTATACACCAAATCACATGTTTATAACGACATTGCTTCTTACACAACACACTGTTTTCGCCGAATTCACCTATATGTGTGATTTATTCGTATATGTATTAAATACGGGAGCATAAAATTGGGGTTCGGCTACGCTACGTGCGTAGTTAAATAATAGCAGCCGTGCTTGTGTCGTGTGCTAAAGTTAGCTTAGCTGACAACGAGTTAGCTATAACAGCACACTCGTTCTCTAGCCGTGTTGTGTGTGTGCGGACTTGTTTTTACTCGTATGTACTAGCTTGTTTAACTGAAACACGCCGTCTTATACGTGTAACGGCGGACACAGTTCGGCATCCGTAAGTAGCATATCATTGAGCGAGTGCTAGCTTGGTGCTAACGGTAGAAAGCATTGTTCTCCATGATGCCAGGGGGCCTGCTGCTGCTGCTGGCGGCATCACATTTCGCTGCTGCTTCCGACCAGACTACCTGACGCGCCCTCCGACGGCCATGTTGGAGAGCCGCAGCTTCTGGCGACGACAGCTGACAACAGCTGATTTCATCTTTTTAAACCTTAAAACCCCTGACACGTTTCATACGTGTGGGATGGATGTGGGGGTTTTTCTGTGTCTCTGGACGAAGATCTCGTGGATATATTTGTGTCAGCTAATCTCGCATAGCCAGAGCTATCTCAACAGCACTGAGTGTCAGCAAGCTATAATAACAGTTAATTCCCAGGATGGCGAACAGAATATATGTTATGCATATTATTATTATTATTATTTTTATTGTTTTGTTTGGTGATGATGAGGTGAAGTCGATCTCATGCTCAAGATAAAAGATCTTTGTGACCATATATTAAAAACTCAAAAGAGCCATTCTGCATAACAAGTACTTTTATTTGTGATTCTTTAAGAAGGGTTTGCTGATAATACAATGTGCGCTTTTGCTTAAGTATAATCTTTAATGCAGGACTTGTAACAATTTTGTAGAGCCGCCATGATTAGTTGATTAATCTATAAGTTGATCAAAATAAAATTAGTTGCCAACTATTTTGATAATTGATTAATTGTGTCATTTTTCAGGCAAAAATGTCAAGCATTTGCTGGTTCCAGCTTCTTAAATCTAAGGACTTGCCGCTTTTCTTTGTCATGTGATAGTTAACAAAGAGTCTCGGATCTCAGTACCTCTTCTATCACTGACACTCTGCTCATTTTAGATATAATTTAGTCTGTTGGACTGCTGACCGGGATATTTTGTGATCAAGGATTAAACCAAGTGGAATAAAAAATTTAGAGTATCACCATTACACCTCTGGTTTGTGCATTAGACAGCAAAACGGGATATAAAAACCTCCATTAAACGCTTTAAAGACCCCTCGAACATTTTACCTGAAAGGTCTACAATAAATATTTTTTTGCAGAATAATGAAATTAAGCCCTAAATGTTACTCATGCTCCTCAGACAGCCAATACATTCACTACAAGGCGAGATATTTAAGAGAGCTGCATTCAAAATAAGATAAAAATCGAGGGATTAAATTGAACAATTACTGGTACATCATGAATTCATGTAGGTGATTTATTTATTTATTTTAAGGTGCGTGTTCTCTGCTTTTTAGTAAAGCAAAGAAGCCGGCGTTACTGGCTTGTAAACACACGTTTATAAATCAAATCAGGCTATTTGAATTTAGGTCTGATCATTAGAGCATAGCTGCACACACATCATTTGTGCATCAAGTGCTTGTGCATTTTCATCATCTTTAAGTTGAATGGTTCACGTATTTCGCCCCCTGAGTGAATATGACCATAATATCCAACCTCAGGTGGTGGAGGTGTGTGAGGGGGCACTGAGTTCAGCCAAACTCAACAACCTCCAGGACTGAGGAATGTAGAGAGGTCACGACTACAGCCTAGTAAAGTTAAAGGTTTAAGGAGTCAGTCAGAGAAGAGGCTTATTGCAAATTTTATTGTTGCTGTTTATTTACTCAGCAAAGAATAGCAGCTTTGTTTAAGAGGTGTGTGCCGTTAGGTGATTGTGCAAAAATGCGTCACCTTTTATTAAGCTGCACTGCTTGTAATGTAAACAGTTTTTAAAATAATTAGTAAGAGGAAACTTGAATCCTTTCACCTAAAACCTGAGTGAGACGAGGGATCAGATGGGCGTCGGAGAGGAGCTTACACCTTCTCATTGGACACAATGGACAGAATGATGATCGTCTCTCCTTTTGACCTCTCTTCCTCAGCCTGGCCAACATCCCCCTCAGTCCGGAGACGGCCCAGGACCAAGAGAGACGAATCCGCAGAGAGATTGCCAACAGCAACGAACGCCGGCGAATGCAGAGCATCAACGCAGGTTTCCAGTCCCTCAAAACACTCCTGCCCCACACGGACGGAGAGAAACTCAGCAAGGTGCAAAAAAAACCTGCAAACACGGACACATAGAAGAAGATTTATTTGAGTTTCATGTCTGCTTTAGCAACAGTTATGTGCAAACATCAAGTTATTTGTCCGTGCACTATTCTCATTTTTTTCCTTTTTCCGTCAGGCGGCCATCTTGCAGCAGACAGCGGACTACATCTTCGCCTTGGAGCAGGAAAAGACACAGCTCCTGGCACAGAACAACCAGCTGAAACGCTTCATCCAGGTAACGGCCTGTGCCATGTTTTACATCAGAACTGTGTCAAATCCATTTTATATAGCATTACATTACCAATAACACATTTTAAAAGTCCACTGTGTCAAGCTGTATAGTTTCCCTCCATTAAGTAAAGAATAAAAATTGCCTGAAGAGACTTGTGACTTCATCACACCTTACTTAATGCTGCCTATAGTTCCATGATTTTTCTGTGGGTAAATGTATCCTTTCGAATGGATTACCACCCAACAGTGATGTGTGTATTGTGATCACTCTATCACAAACAATTTCTTTCTTTCTCTCAAAAGTAAACTTTTTTTCCTGTCTGGCTCAAGTGTGCCTTGGCAAGAAGCTCGCTCTTGTGCAGTCATGCGCTTCACTGGGTCATGGCAGTGTGTTGCATGTTGCGTAGGGGAAGGTTTAAATGTGGTGCACGTGGGCGGTGTGATGTTGGATCGCTATCAGCTGATGATCAAGCGGTCTTGGATGCTGTGGTGATGCTTCTTGTTCAGGTTGATTTCTAAAGGTCTACCAGAAGCACTTAAAAGTCAAGCAGGACCTTTCATTTAAACAGAAAAATGAAATATCTATACAAGTATCATTACCACCAAACTTTAATTTCATTTTTGCACAGCTTTTGCAGCACAGCCCTGTCTCATTTGTTTACCACATTGTTGGATCACCTTGTTTTTTGCCACATTGGCTATTTGTTCAACTCAACACAAGCAGCATGTGCTCTTTTTAAATGGAGAGGAAACCCCTCAGAATGTGTACAAACTGGTTGGTTTTTGGAGCATCCTCGTCCACATACTAAGTTTAAATATGTAAATATGCACATTGTTTTTCATTTCACCATACTTGTCCTCCGTTTCACTCCAGGAGTTTAGCGGCTCGTCGCCTAAGAGGAGGCGAGCGGAGGAGAAAGATGAAGGGATTGGGTCTCCAGACACACTGGAGGAGGAGAAAATGGAGGAGTTGAGGAGGGAGATGTTAGAGCTGCGACAGCAACTGGACAAGGAGCGCTCAGCTCGTATGCAGATGGAGGAGCAGGTGAGACAACAGGAGGAGCCTCTTCTGTTCTGTACTCGGTTTGAGTCGATGTCAGATGTTCGTTAAAGAGACGATGCAGATAAGAAAAGTTATTCACAACTTCAGGCTACAAAATGGCCTTTGTCTCGTGGTCACAGTGGACATTCACTACCAACAAGCCATTTTGATATCAGTCACCTTAGCAAGGTGGCAGCTGGTGGTGTTGACAGATTTACCAGTACAACAGCCAGTTGATAAGCACACATCCTGGATCTACCTGAACAGCAGGTTAAGACAAAGGGCACTAAACAGGCGGTGAAGACAAACAGAAACTTAAGCAGGTTGTGAAAAACAAAAGTAAACAGTAGGGGAGATGCAGGGTTGAGATATTTAAATTTTGTTTTTTTTGGCTTTTAATAGAACCAAATATATTTTATTCTTCTATTTGAATTGTAAACATTAGCATTCCTCTCTGTATTTCCTGCAGGAATATTTCTTGCAATTTTTGGGATGTTAACTTTATTTGAGTTGCTGTATTCGGGCAATAATTCAGATGCCTTGGATATGTTTTGTGCTGCCCTTAAACCGGTTCTTAAAGTAATCAACACATGTACACTGTGTGTGTGTATGTGTGTGTGTTTGCGCAGGTGCGATCTCTGGACACCCAGCTGCACCCAGAGCGCCTGAAGGTGATCACCCAGCAGGTGGAGGAGGAGCAGGCGATCCTCCAGAGCCAGACGCTGTTACGGCTGCAGCAGATCCATGCAGCTGACAGACAAACACACAGTCCACAGGTCCGAAACACACCTACACACACACACAAACTCACTTAAAAAGCAGTAGACGTCTGTGTTGCAATTTCCAAAGCTTAAAACATGTGTTCTGGTCTTTTAAACCACTGGTCTCAACAGTAACAGTTATATGATATTCCGATATAAACTCTACTGGGTCCAATATTGATAAACTAGACCCAATTTCAGCATTTACCCTACAAAACTGGCTCACTATTGTCAAGCAGCTAAACATAGAAAATCAATCCAAAAAATTGAGATGGATAGCTTATGACAGCGTTTATACCAGGGAAAATAGATGGACTCACAGAGGGATTACCTGCTTTTGCAAAATAATGGAAGGGGACAGCCTGCGGTGCTTTCAGGCTATGAAAGACTCGTACGATCTAGAGAAGCTAGATTTCTTTAGGTATTTACAAATGTGACAATACTTCCTCCACGATCCACATACAAACCCAAGTCAACTTATACAACTGTTCGTACAGGCATATACAAAAGGGACCAGGAGAACAGTGTCAAGGCTGTACCAGAGCATTACTGGACTCTAGAAGACATACAACAGATTATATTAGAAAGAGATGGGGGAAAATAATTGGATACTGAAATTACAGCTGCAGAATGGACAAACATTTGCAAACCACAATACACAACTACTAGCTCCAATATCTGGTGGGAATTCTGTTGGCTAAGCATGACTCGTTTTTTTTAATTTATTATTATTCCCAAACTTAAATCAATGCAGCTGGGAATTCCTCAAACTCACTGGAGGAAATGTGGTGACGATGAGCCAAATCATTTTCATATCTTTAGGGACTGTTTAGAGATCAAATTGTTTTGGAAGGATGTATGGAATAGGATACAGCAAGATTCTGAAGTTACAAATACTTTTCTTGTTTTGTATTTGGGGGGACTTTTCCGCAGGAAGTGACTGGGAGCGACAGATACCTAATCAAAACATTTATAGCAGCAGGGAAGAAGGCAATTACACGCAAATGGTTGCAAGTGAATCCTCTATCTGTAGAAATCTGGCTTCAAATGGACCCAGAAATCTTTTGTAATGGAAAAACACCCATGTCTGAGGTTGGATAGAGAGATTTGAAAGAAAATGGGGGAAAATTACTTTCTTTTCACTGTGTTGAACTGAAAACTAATAAAATACAAGTGAGGAAAAAACAGTAACAGTTACATGTAAACACACAGAGTCTCAGATGTAATTAAAAAAAACAACACATTTTAAATCTGTTCATGTTTTATTCTGTCCTCCAGGTGCCGGCTCCCCCCGCCCCAACCCACCACCCCACGGTTATCGTCCCGGCCCCCACACTAACCCAGCACTCCCACCATCACGTCACTGTGGTGACCATGAGCCCATCTGTCCACACCAGCACCATGTCCACGTCCAGACAGAACCTGGACACTATTGTGCAGGTAGGAGATTGTTTCAGACTCCTCAAGTAAATACAGTCTTTAAGTTCTTATATTATATATTAGTCTTCACATGTGAGTTGTCTCTCAGTGGACTGAACACTTGCTGCAGCCCTCAAGTGTTTTTCCGTCCTCCTTCAGGCCATTCAGCACATCGAGCGCACTCAGGAGAGGAGAGCCAGCGCCGAGGAGGAGCAGAGGCGAGCGGTCATCGTGAGCCCCGCCCACATCGCCATGGACACCGCCTGCTCGGACACAGACACCGACACAGAGGGAGAGGACTGCTCAATGAACTGACCCACCGCATGAACTCTCTCTCGCACACATAAACACATAAACACCTAAAATACCTACTCACTGTAAGATTCCCTCCAGGAGCTTGACTACTTAAAAAAACAAAAACAAGAAATCTTTCTTTGACATTATCCAAACTTAAACCCAGTTGTTAAGCTCTGTGTCAGTCTTGTACTGTAATATCTCTGAAGATTGAAAACATAGGATGGTCAGCATGCAGAGGAGGCCCCGAGGGCTTTCTAGAGTCTGTCAGAGCCGGTCTGTGGCTACTTCAAACTTTGAGGGTCTCCTCGTGTAAAAAGCTATCGGCGTCAGTCCGTCCTTCATGTGTGTTTGTGTGTGCTACATACAGTTGCAGTATCACAGTTACCTGTCATCACCGGCACGCTGACAGTATTATTTGTGCCACAAGATGATGGAATCAGTACAGTGGAGGGTTGAATGTAAGAACACAATAAGCAAGCAGCTCTTGATTTTGAAAATGGATGTGGAGTTGCAGCTAATTCTTCCCCAGTCTTAATTTGTTTTTGTTTTGTTTGTTTTTTTGTTCCCTGGTTGGCCGTGTGATATTGTAGTGGAGGTGGCCACGAAAGTTAACTTAAACTACAACAGAAGGCATTTCTAAATTAAAAAGTTTGGGAGATATTCAAACTTAATTGCAAATCTAATTAGAGGATAGCTGTTGAATGAAATTATGGCTGATTTACTTGAAAGAGTTGTGTTTTTTTGATATCTAAATAAGCCCTTAAAAAAATAAGCTCAACAATTTACATCAATCTTCTTTTGGTTTAAATGTTTTTGTCACTTTTTTTTTTTTTTTTTTTTTCCTGTCAGGGTTACTGAAAAGTGAAGGTGAAGATGGTAAATTGAGATTAACAAGTTAAAATTGGAGATTTGTCAGGTTTTCACAGGGAACCGGAGGCCTTGAGGTCTGAATCAAAATCAAAAACCAAATAAGACCCCTTCATTTGTTTTCTGCCTGTGTCTGTCAGTGGTTTTTAATAAATAGAACCACATATTGAACAACAATTCAGTCTCAAACAATTTGGCGAATCAAACTGAGTCCTTGCCATATGAATTAATGGAAAATTTGATGTAAAAAATCTGAAACAGATTTCTGTGATTCACATGCTTTGTTTGCATGAAGGCTTCCGGTTTTCCTCCAAAGACTTTAACTCTCTCTTCTGGTCTTGGGTTGTTGATTTCATTGACTATGCACTAGAGTTTGTTAGGTATTTATGCAATTCCATCTTCAGTACATTTGTTGGTGTCATTTATACATGAGGTGAAGTTTTCTATGCACCGTTGCTAGGTGTGTACATTACACCTACAGTATATTTATGAAACAAAGAATGTAATCTGTACTCGTAAGGTGCTCTTTGTCAACCCGGTGCTCCGCTGACCAGCAGTGAGCCAAGACCCAATCCATTTGTGTAACTTCACACTTGATCATGTTTATTATTTTGTGAAATGATAAGCGTCATTTCCCGCGTCTTGGAATTGCTTAGAGGGCAGAGGAGGAGTTGTGTCGGATTACAAACCAGAGCACATTTATCATTTGCTCACATAAATAGAAAAAAACTCTTCGCAACAGAAGCGGGTCACGTCTTTGGGTTGAAGCCCAACCCAATCACATAATCGTTTTGGAAAAGAAACTCTTAAGAAGAGAACACGAGGAGCAGCAGCTTTATTGAAAAACTAATGAAGTACTTATAAAATCGATGTACATCAGTGCTGAACTCTGATGAAAAGCACTGACCTGAATAGCAGATGTCTCCACAAATCTCCAGCTCTGTCCTCCTCATGTTTCACTGGTTCTATTTCTCTGGAATTTGACTGGAAAACCCTGCTTCGAGCCTCCCTCCTGCCAAACTCGATTTGATACGCTGACTCCATGCTGTAAACATTCCTTTTATTTGGATTTTTGTATCCGTCTTTTGATCTCTTAAGTTTTGTTGCCAATTGAATGCATGTTACTAATTGCTGTTTTCTCTTGTCTAAAGCGGGCTTTTGTTTTGACATTTTGTTTCTTTTCCTTTTTTGTGGGTTTCCTCTTTTTCTTTCAAACACACGACTGATGTGTTCAGTATGAAACTGTCTCGACACTATTCACTCATCAATTTTATATCTGGTTAAACTAGTATTTTTCATGTCAAAGATTGGGGGGGGCGTTTCATATTTTCTTAGTGAAACTTTGTTTAAGGGTTTGGTGTTTTGCTGATGTGTTAAACCACAGCCAGTTTGTCATTGGTCAGCGAAACACTTGTCCCCAAATGTTTGTGTTCATTGTGTTGCAGCACTGCTGTCCTTTGGTGGAATTAGAGATATTTGATATGAAGCACTTGCTGTTCTGTACTGCCTGAATCAATGAGGAAAATGTTCTTTTGCCATTTTTTTTTTTGTACGCTCTTTGCTGTGACTATGTTTTACTCTTCTGTCTTTTCATCTGTATTGTCCTGTTTACCATTTTTGGTGACAACCATTTTTTAAAATATTTTTGTGATTTGTATTTTTTTTTTTTTCTCCATCAGTCCAGGTCGATGAGAAGCTGTTATATTTTGTTTATAAAACTTGGGTAAACAGGCCTTTGTAAAGATTAAAAAAAAATAAAATTTGTACTTTTTTATGACACCCCTTTGCTTCCTGGTTTACTTCATTCATGCACGATGTGAAGCTTTTTGTCCACCGGGTGGTGTCGTTGAGCGCCTCCTCATTTGGCAGCAGAAGAGAGGAGTTTCTCTGTAGCCTGGAGTTCACATTTCTGATAAACACAAGTGGCACACAGACGTCATTTTAATCCCTTTTCAGTAGAGACACAGTTGCTAGAAAACACCTGCTGTGAGAAAAGTTCATGTGTATTCCAGTAGTGAATGCACTCCTAGATGGTATTGATGATTAGAAGTTAAAAGTTGCACAGATAAGCTCCTTAAATTAACATCTTTTATACAGTTAGTGATAAAACTACAGCACAGTCAGCCATTTTCTTCCTGCTTCTCTCTGCTCTTCAACGTTCATGATTGGGACAGGCAGCTGCTCTGACACACAATGGCTGATATGGGTGCAGTAGCTGAGCGTCACCACCACCGGCATGCCCTCTGACCTTCAGCCGGAGCGGTATATATAGCCGGGGGAGATGAGGGGAAGGCCCTTGGGAGCCAAAATGAAGTCTCTGCTGTCTGTGTGCTGCTTGCTCTCTCTGCTGACTCTGTCTGCTGCAGGTAAGGTGAAGGGCAATGCTGGTTTGTGTGAAATATTTCAGGGTTTTAGTTCTGTTGGATGCATGTTGCTGGTCCACTGCAGTTGTATAGCTGCATACAGTATATATACAGTAGAAATATATGCATATTTTGTCTGTGTCTTTGAACAAACGAGAGCTTTGCACGTCTTGTTGACTGTGGACAATGATTTTATAGGTCATTAATGAAGAAAATATATTTTTTTAAATCAATCTTTTGTGTTGATTTTCTTGATTTAATGACTATAAATAACTAAATGAGTTCCATTTATAGTATGGATTGATCATTTTGCTTCCTGCCATTTCCTCCAGTGCCTCTCTTCTGTATTCCACGGCCTAATGTCACAAGACTTGCCGTGAATTCTTTTTCCAAATTTTGACAGACACCTAAACACACCACAGCACACATAAACTTAGCTGGGCAGGAAAAGTGTAGTGTTTGTTATTGTGGTGCAGCGCGGAGACTTTGTGGTTGCACAAGAGCAAAAGTCAGAGCTGAGGTGTGACACCAGTTGATGGAAACTCTCGTGTCTGCTGCTTAATGTTTTCTGCCCTGGAGAGCAACACAGTGACAGCACTAACAGAACAGGGTGGCTTGGACTCAATATGTAAGTTGTTTAACATTACACATTTTCCCTCTGGATCTGATTCAGGTTGGCTGTCTTTTCACAGCGGTTGTACATGTGTGTGTAACTCCACCAGTCACTGCTCGAGTGAGGATTTTGGCACTTGGTGTTTCACAGCATTACCTTTAATTCAATGTAAAATGAACGAAAGCATTTTCAAACTGAGGATATCGGAAATCACAGTGATGCAGAGTTAAACTAGATTTATACATCATAATTGTTGCTCTGTTTGTTTCCACATGTTTTACAGACTGTTAAGTGACTTGTTAAAGCTGAGGTGGCGAGTACCCTTGTCTGTCCTTGCACTGGTTCTTTTTGGCCTCTGCAAGTTGCTGTAGTCAGGTGTCAGGCGTCAGTCAGACAAAGTCACCAGATACTGTGGTCACTAAAGCACTGATATAAATCTCTTTAACGCTCTCAGGAATTAAGACAACCATAAAGTCCAGTCATACATGAGTACCAATATACTCCATGTCTACAGCTAAAGTCCGTGCGGGGTTGAATGTCTCAGAAAAGCCTCATCACTGCTGCTCTGCTCTGTCTACAGAGCTGCTAATCTGTCAATCCAGTCAGCAGGGTCCATGTCAAGGGGATGTCCCGGCTAAAACAGGCATGAGAGAGCACAGCAGAGGGTATAGGACTGTTAGATAAGTAGGAAGTGGAAAAGTAGTGGTGTGTGTGTGTGTGTGTGTGTGTGTGTGTGTGTGTGTGTGTGTGTGTGTGTGTGTGTGTGTGTGTGTGTGTG
>JBBPCS010000283.1:2611277-2629862 GCA_037974645.1 Hollardia meadi
CTGCAGAGCCAGAGCCTGAATCAGAACCAGACGTGACTGCAGAACCAGAGCCTGAAGATGTTTCAGAGCCTGAACCAGAACCAGAGTTCGTCCCTGAAGTGGAGCCACAGCCTGTCAGGGAGATCACACCACAACCTACAGAGGAAGAGTCTGTGGAGGAAGAACCAGCAGAGGAGGCGCCTGTCGAGGAAGTGAGAGTGGAGGATGTGACTGCAGAGGAGCCTGCACAGTCTCAACCCAAAGGTACAAAAGATAACTCCATCTGGGTTTATGATCCGTCTGACTTTTATGAAGCGTTTAAGTGAATTTACTGTCAGCTCAAAGGTAAAGCTGCAGCAGAAGGCAACTTAAATCTTTTCTTCCCAATGTCATGCCTTCATTCTGTCAGGTAGTCCAAGCACAGACTCGTAGATCAGGAGGGATCCTGTTACACTCAATGTGTCCCCATCCAGTCGGTGCTTCTCTAGTGAAGAACGCATGCCATCATCTGGTGTCTGGGTGTTTACACCGGCTAGAAAAGCTGGTCCTTGATTCTTAAAAGAGTTTCCCATCTCTTACTCTGATCTTACTCATTCAATACACTCGTGTGGGTAGTGTCAACATTTTTTTGTTGTTGTTGTTGAGGCAAACTCTCATAACTCTGACTTTGTAATTGAAGGGTTATTTTTTATATTTTGGTTAATAACAAGAAAGCTTCTTTGTGACATAAAATGACATAAATTAACATAAAATGGCTCACGAGAAATTGTATTTATTGTTATTTTGAGATCTTTGAACTGGTCTAATATCGGATGACAAAACAGTTTTCTTTTGATCAAAGAATAATTCTTAATAATAATTAATATTTGTTATTTGTAAAGATGATAATGTTGGTCCCATTATCAGAATGTGTTGTTTGGATCACACAATTTTTATTTTATCAACTTCGCATCAGCAGAGTTTGAGCTCGAGATGACAAAGCAAAATGTTTGAAACTTTTCTATCATAAATCGTTTAATGATTAAAAACAGAAGAGTTAGAAGGTGAGTAAGACACATTTCTTTTAAAATGAGCAAAGATAGTAGTTCATTGGTACAGGAGGTAGAGAAATAGCAGTCACAAAAATAAAAGAAAACTATATTAGACAACGAGAAAAAGAAAAAAATCTGTTAAAAAAAACATTATTCATGAATTCCAGAAGAATTTTGAAACTTTAAGGATATGTAACTACTCTCTAATAAGGCATACTTTGTCAGTTGTTTCTGAGTTGTAATCAATGGCTTTATCAATGGCTGATGAATGATTCATATATGCTTTAAAAGACCATTGATAAGGACAGGTTTTTGGTTGCCACATTGTGAAAAAAAACCCTGTGGCTGGTGTTTATCCTCATCTCGCACAACTTGTTTTTTCTTCTTTAATTTGTTTTGAAGATACATCTAATGAGCTATTTGACCACTTAACTTCTGGAAATGAGCTGTGGGGCATCCGGACCAAAATTAACTCATTAAAAACGCGTTCAGAGGAGGATAAACACCAGCCAAGGGGATTTTGGATTACAGACCTATAAATTGTTCATACATCATTTACAACTATGTATAAAGCTTAGTATAAAGTGTGCCTTACTGTATGAGTAAGTGGTAGCAAAAGTCATTTTGGAAATATGATTCTTGCTTCACTGAGCATTTAACTTTGATGGGTCATGAAATGACAGCAAAGGTCTCTATTTTCATCGCCTCTTCTCGTTTTCTTTCGCGCATGCCAAACAAACAGAATATGACACTGTGTGTAGCTTAACGGGAATTAGCGACAACCCCCGGTACAGAAATAAACAAACCAAAATAGCAGAGGAAAGGAATAGACAGATGGATGGACAACAGCATGATATAACAGTTCAGCTCAGACGGTCGAGTCAGTCACAAGTCAGGAAACCATTTATCTGAGTTTTTACTGATTGTTTTTAATGGATAAAAGAATGTGGTTCATTTCACCGTTACAACAATGTGTGCCATAGAAAACTACATTACTACTTTCCAGTGGTAGGAGAAGTATTCAGATCATTTACTTCAGAAAAAGTACTACTTTACCACTCAAATCCTGCATTCAAAACCTTGTTCAAGTAAAAGTATTATCAACAAAATATACTCAAAGTAAAAAACAAAAACAAAACTGAACATACTCTACAGAAGTATGGTGCATTCATGTTGCATTTTACTGCTATAGATATTGGTTGAGCTCATTTGAACTACTTTATATACTGTTGGGTTAAATCTACAGCAATCCACCATATTGTTTTGGATGATCATATGTTTGTAGCATCTTTTAAAAAAAAATTCAACTTTTCATGAGCTCAGCCCTGTTTTCAGCTGCGTGATAACACATTTTCCAAGTGGGGTTTTAAATGTTTTGGGGTTTGTTTTTTGGGTTGTTTTTTTTTGCCTTAATATGTAGAATTTTCACTTGACACTTAATCCTTCTATTCATCAGAAACATTCAAATTGTATTGGAGTATTGGATATTTGTATTGAAGTGCAGTATTTGAGTACATGAGACTTGGTTACATTCCACCACTGTGACGTTCCTGCAGTCACAGACAAGTGCATGTGAGGACTTTCCACCTTTTAACAGTTGACTGACAGTCTGATCCTCCAATCAGAACATGAGGAAGATGTGTCAGCAGGCCCGATGCTGAGGGACCGCTCCCACATTGAGGACACGCTGCGACTGACGACTGCTGAACCCTCAGCGGAGGTCTCAGGTGAGGATCAAAGACACCACCTTATTGACAAAAGACAATATATGATTTCTCTCCTTGAAGTGCGATGAAAGGGCAAAAGGTGCCCTGCATATATACACTCATACATACATACATACATACAGTATACACGCTCACGGCCAGTTAAAGTCACATCGAATCAAAAAGTGGATGTTCAGTGATGATAACATTGCTGTGCTGCCCACCATGTCTTCCCCACGAAGCTCTGCACTGAAATGAAAAAAGCAGCAGAATGTTTACAACCACTTTGTCAACGGGAAAGAAAAACAGATGTGTCTGCATGTGAATGAAAGGAAGTTTGAGACAACTTTTCGTGGGGCTTTTCTGCTGAAACCATTATTTGAAAATTGCTTCATGATGTCCAGGCCCAGGGGCTGTTATGTGTGACTGTGTTTACTGTATGTGTGCGTGTGTGAGCGTGCAGACATGTCTCGAAGCGGGTGATTAATCAGAGCAAAAGTGTAACTCTGTCCTCGCCATGAAAGCACCTCTGTTCTCTTGAACCGCATTGGTTCATTTCAGAGAGGTGCTGCAGCAGAGCCAGAGTCTCTAAATCACCTCGGCTAGATTCAATAAACTTTATGAGGGCGATTCATCATGCACTCCCAAAGCAATTGTTTTAATCAGTAATGGTAGAGAGAACATCAATAATACCGTTGTGCAAAATGTCTTCTCGCCATTACATCCTTATTATTACTCTCTCTCTCTCTCTCTCTAGCTGCTATGAAGAAGCTGTTGAACATCTACCACACAGCCATCAAGCCAATGGAGCAAGCCTTCAAGTACAACGAGCTCAGGCAGCATGAAGTCACAGGTAAATCACCTTCCTGCTGGAGATTACGCCTGGATACAGGAGCATGTGCAGAAGCATTAAAGGTGCAGTGTGTAAGACAGTTGATTGTTGAGTCTCATTTCCAGGTCGTCAAATGTTGACGCTTTGGGTTGGCAGGTCGGGGCCGGCTGCCAACCCAAAGCGTCGGTATTTGATGATCTGGGAATGAGACTCAACACACATTGCACCTTTAACTGTGTCATGTGTAAGATTTGTATAGGCAAATATCACGTCTCAAAGTGCTTCGCAGGACACCTCAGCAACAGTTTTATATCCTTAACTGCAGTTCTGGTCAGATATTGTAACGTAAAAAAAACTGGAAATAAAAACAAAACAAAACAGTATGATAATTAGTATTTCAAATCTTTCCCTGCAACCTATTGTTGTGAGAGTTAGTCAGACACCCAGTAACTCTGGCACCAAGGCATGCACACCATATAGCACATGCTGTGTACTTCAGTTGCACAGAAACAAACAAAGTACAAACAAAGTCATAATTAAGAAGAAATAGAGCCAGGAGTTGACATTATTCAAACCAGGCCCATAGAGAAGCACAATAAGGACTCTGTCTGCTGAAAATTAAAGGTAACTTTGTGTGGGCCAGACTCCCTACAACTTTGTTCCATCGAGCTTGAGGGAAGGGAGTATAATTTGCGTGCTGAGGAGCAGGATTGAGGCTGAGGACTCAGGGCCTCCTTGTGGTGCATAGTGAAAAGGCATGTGCACGATCCGGATGTCAGAATGCATCAAGTGTGGTCAGTAAATTCATTTTCATCTGGCAATTTGATTGGATTGTTTTCTGTCTGAGTCTGGAAATGGCGAGGACCATGAATATCAATACTCTGGTCAGTGTGGCAAGAGAACAAGATGCCACAATATCTTTGCAGCCCAGCAACCACAGCTCTGCTTTGTTCAAAAGATTATGAGCGCAATGTGTTCATAAGATGTTTGAGAAGTTTAATATATTATGAGCCTTCAACAATGTAATACAAAGTATTATTGCAGCTCATGGCAACCATTTTCTAATCTTTCTCAAACCTTCTCATTGTATGTCTGTCTTTGTCACAAACTGTGCAGATGGTGAGATCACCTCTAAGCCCATGGCTTTGTTCCTGGGACCGTGGAGCGTCGGCAAATCCTCCATGATCAACTACCTGCTGGGTCTTCATGGCACCTCACAGCAACTCTATACAGGTTCACACCCACTAATACACACTAATGTAGTGGTGTGATGGAATGTAGCAAGAAACATGCTTTTTAATCTTGAATAAATACAAATAATGATCTATTATATCTACTCAGACATACAGAATATTGATAGGGATTAAGCATACAGCGAACTGAACTGATAAACAAAAGATCCACAAGGCCCAACATCTGCGCTGGATTATTGACACAATTTTATCATATGTGTATTATTAACATGATATCAATATTTCATTATTTTAATATCATCGTCAATGACGGTACATTACGACACCCCTAACTTAAGCACATGTCAACAGTAATACATGCTCAGTTAAGGCAAAATTACTAGTTCATTTAAAAGTATTATTTCATAAAGTTGAGTTTGGTTTAATACTGGTTTTTACATATTTAAACCAACCAAAAAAATAACTTTAACCCACCAATACAAATTGTGTTAAATCATTCCCTCTGAACCCCTCCATCAGGTGCTGAGCCCACCACCTCAGAGTACACAGTCATAATGCACGGTGAGAAGTCTCGGACCATAGAGGGCATTGTTATGGCAGCAGACAGCTCTCGGTCCTTCTCCCCCCTGGAGAAGTTCGGCCAAGGCTTCCTGGAGCGGCTGGTGGGCATCGAGATGCCCCACAAGCTGCTGGAGAGGGTCACTTTAGTCGACACGCCTGGCATCATTGAAAACCGCAAGCAGCAGGAGAGAGGTGACCATTACTAAAAAGTCAACGCTGCAGATATTCATTAGCTTTTTATTTGTATAGTTGTCATGCTGAAACCTGTTCTCTGCATCTGTGATACTAAGATTTAAAGGTTTTTACAGACAGTTATGCAGCTTTGGTCTCATTTCTGTCTAAAATTAAAAAGATTTAAATGAAGATTTTCTTGTAGCTTATTGGGCTAAAAGTCAGATCATGTAAAAGTCTGGGCTTGAATCTGAGTTTGACCTTTTGGTGAGTATTTAAAAAATACTCACGAAGAAAGCTTTTTGTATGTGAAATAAGTAACAATGCGGCAATCATGCTGCATTGAGACAAATATCTATCATGTATTGAATCTACGCCCTCCTCTCCCTCAGGTTACCCCTACAACGAGGCGTGCCAGTGGTTCATTGACCGAGCTGATCTGATCTTCCTGGTGTTCGACCCCACCAAGCTGGACGTGGGTGGGGAGCTGGAGATGCTCTTCAGGCAGATGAAGGGCCGCGAGTCCCAGATTCGCCTCATCCTCAACAAGGCCGACAGCCTCTCCACCCAGGACCTGATGAGGGTGTACGGAGCCCTGTTCTGGAGCATGGCGCCCCTGATCAACGTCACGGAGCCTCCTCGGGTGTACGTCAGCTCCTTCTGGCCTCAGGACTACTCTGCGGACACCAGCCGTGGGCTCTTCATGAAGGAGGAGATCTCTCTGCTGGAGGACCTCAACCAGGTGTGGGATTACAGGAATTAATTAATTAATTGATTACAGGAATGGAAGTTTGAGAAGCTAAAATTCACAAAAACCTTGAAGTACACATGTACTCCGTGATTTATCTTTGTGAGTAGCTCTTGATGTGAAGATGGTAGCCAAGTCCCTTATAGTTGTTGCATTGTCGGTGCAGTGGAGACACTTATCCTCTCTAAATTATCTTTCTCCCTTCTGTCTGCTTCTCTCTCTCTCTCCCTCCATCTCTTCTGATTCTCTTTCCTCTCCCCTGCAGGTGATTGAGAATCAGATAGAGAACAAGATCGCTTTCATCCGCCAGCATGGCATCCGTGTGCGCATCCACGCCCTGCTGGTGGACCGCTACCTCCAGACCTACTATGACAAGCTGGGCTGGTTTAGCGACCCCCACGAGGTGTTCCAAGACATCGTCAACGACCCGGACAAGTACTACATCTTCAAATCCATTCTGGCCAAAACCAATGTGAGCAAGTTCGACCTGCCCAACAAGGAGGCCTACCAGGACTTCTTTGGCGTGAACCCGGTTTCCAGCTTCAAGCAGCTCTCCCACCACTGCAGCTGGACTGGAGGCTGTCTGCTGGAGAAGATAGAGAGGGCTATCTCGCACGAGCTCCCGGATCTGCTCAGCAGTGTCAGAAAGGCCGCAGACACGCCTGCCCCGACAAAGGCCACGCCGACACCTCCGCCTCCACTGCCTGGCACCTGTGAGGGTCCCGGGTGTGAGGAGAAACCCAAGAATCGCTGGAGGAGGCAGTGAGATGGAGGAGAAAGGTGCAGGAGGAGGAACAGAGGAGGCAGCAGCCAGAGGGTTTCTTGACAGAATCCCTACTTCTGTGATTTTCAGGACTAGCTATATGGAGACTGAGCAATGTACCAAGAAGACCTGGGTCAGATTACTTCCTAAGTGCTTCTTTTTACCTACATGGAGTTGGATGGGGACATTAGGACAGTTCAGATAAGTTGTAATGACAGAAAAGTAAACCGCTAACTTATTTTCTGACTGTTTAACAACTCTCTGGTACACGTTGTTCTATATGATAACATTTTTGACTACATGGTAGAGAACAAAATGTAGAAAAAGAGGCTTGTAGTCAACTCTCCATCTGCTTTTGCTTGTCTGCAAAATGTTATGAATGTCTGCAGGAGAACCAATTTAACATATGACAGATGATAACATAACAAATCAAAGACGAAATCAGAGCATGATAGTTTTCCTGTTTCTCGTTGTTATCACGTTTGTACTCTATTTTTCCTTCAGAGAAAGATGCTGGCAGTGATTGTATTCTTCCAGTGATGCAGTATATGCTGCCAGTCTTTTGTCTACTTTGTTGTTTGCGAAGTCTGAAGACTGAGTCAAACTGCTGTGCTGTGTTTTTACGGTTCAGTCAAGTGTAGGTCGTTATCACGTTGGCACGCATATTATGAACGGGACAATAAAATAGAAAGAAGGGTGCTCTCAGTGTTTTATTTAGCAGTGATTCAATCATGTATAGTCACTGTACTTTACTGCACTACTGTGTACTGTCATTTTTTTCTATGTATTGCAATATATTAAGTCATTATAGAAAGTTTCATTTCAACATTTCTCGATACTGCACTGAGACTGAATTTTGACTGAATACAATCATGGTATTCTCCTCAAAACTCCATCATTTATTCAAAGCTTTCTGTTCATCAGAGCTTGTATTTAAAGCCTTTTCAGCCCTCTGGGCTGTTGCTAGTTTTACCTCAACAAGGCTGCATACCACATGGGCATTTCCTTTAGAAATGGAATCTTTTCCTTGTTCTTTTAGGTCTGTTTGTAATTGTCTTTTTTCTTTTTTTGAGTGATTTCTTTTGAGTAAACAACTACAACAACAACAAAAAAAATCAGCAGGCTTGGTTTCCTTTGTAAGGCTACAAAGACATTACAGCTGAAATATTTTCCACTGAAACAATACATAATTCATATCATTGTTTAGCTAATAAACGCAGGGAAATATGGGCCAAAACAGGAGCTGAAAGAACTCTCATGCTCCAAACACACAGCTCTGGATAGGAGAAACTGCACCAGATTCATTTGTTTATACACAACAACACTGTATGAATAAGGATCACGATTAAGTATGTAACAGTTGGGTGAGAATAAAATAAACACAAAACTCCATTAACAATACAATAAAATCGTCGTTTTATGAATAGCTGGTGGTGAAACATTCCCTGCAGTGACTCAAATCAGCCACCAGGTGACGCCTCCATTCAATGTGTTCATCAGACTGATATAAAGCAGAATGCACCCCAGAAATGAACTTTATTTCTTTATATCAGCTGCCAATGTTTTACTTTTAATACGAGGAAAATAACAAACAGGACATTCCCTGTTAGGAAAAAAAGAAAAACATGGAGAAAACATCACTTTTGCTCCAGGGGTTTTCACAACTATTCATCACATTTAGACTTTTTACTTATTATATTTTTGTGTTTGTGAATTAAGCACACATTCTGTCTTTGTCTCTATTTACATAGCATATTGCATAGCATATGAATATTATTTATATATACATTTCTCTGCTAATAGTTTGTTGAATAAATCTCATTATAATCTCCAAACTATTAAGTTCATTTAAAGCAGTGAATTCTTTTTGTTTGCCAAGAGGAATGCATATAAAAGTGAGACCAAAGAGTGTTTGACAGCAGTGCTCTGACTGAAGTTAGCTTGGTATTGCTAACATAAACATTCCCACAACAATCAGCTACTCAGCAATGTGGCAGAGCCAACTCAACTGGGACAAGGACTCCGGTCTAAAGTATCATAAGGTATGATTTTATTATTGGTCACATGACTACAATGTCATACATACATTTCACAATATATGCTAAAACAAAATGCCCATTTTAGGAATATTTATTTTTGTCTGAAGTTGAATTTGTATGCAGCAGTTTGTAATTGAAACTTGACAAATCAACTTTCTATCTGAGGAAATATACAATAACACGTTATCATATAACAATTTGGCACATCACCATGACCATTCTTTTGTTTTTTTACATATGCGCATATGTGTTGTTGCATTTGTGTCCAACTTAAAACTTAAAACTTGTCTTTTTTTTAGCTGATGTGAAAACGTGACATCACATGGGGATGAGGCTTCGGTGGCATACAGTTAATTTGGCACCACACCTCTGAATCACGGCCCATGTCGCAGATTTGTTCAGTAATTCAAAAAGAATCAATGCAGTGAAACAAAATGGCAAAATTCAGCCTGACCGTCAAGTAACGCGGATACAAGGGAATCGACAAAATACTGAAATCAGTACTAAAATGAACAGTAATTCAAACTAACTTTGCTTCTAAAAATATCCATATGTACATTGTGAATATATTCTGGAACTGCTACATTTAAGAAATTCGGTTCAAAACATTTTCTCAGCGAGTGTCGCATGGAAAACCCTCGTACAGTAACTTAAATACTCAAAATATTTATGTTCTGTGTGTTTCCATTTATTCATAATTCTTTAGTGGGTCTAGATAATGGATGGATGAATCATTTTCCTGTTTACCTTTTAGTTTAAAGTGGGACACGGTTGATCACTGAAAGACCACAATATTCTGGCAGTCGGTTAATACAGGAAAACTCTCATGTTTCCTGATACTAATTTGAATTAGATAGATTGACTTATTTTTGAGTACCATTATTTGTTTACACGCAGTAAAATGAAATAAAATAAAGGCACCACATTCATGTAGAAAGGTCAAATGGAATACAAGTATACAGCCTGTAGTTGAGTCATGCCACCAGACACACCAGACACCGTAAAACAAGTCAAGTCTACAGCCATGCTAAGGGCTTGTGTAGGGTTGTACTCAATGACACAATGGTGCTAAATGCTAAGCTCAGCATAATAATAATAACGTTGACACTAAGAGGGTATGTTTTAAACGCTAAGTGCGGCTGAAACTGATGGGAATGTCATTAGTTTTGCAGGTATTTGGTCAAAGTATTGGACAAATACTGACAGTAGTGCTTGGATAAAGGCCTGGGGAGCACCATTAAAATTCATCCTGAGGCACATGAATGTGTGCACCAAAATTCATGGCATTACATCCAATAGTTGTAGAGGCATCTCGCTCAAAACCAAAAAATGCCAAGCTCATAGTGGCACTGGAGAAAAAAGTAAGGAAATCACCAAAATCATCAGGAGTCATTGTCTGGGAACCATGAATACCTGTACCAAACGTTGTGCCAATGCATTGAATAGATGTTGAGATATTTCACAGGATATGTGGAAACTTTGAACAGCTGGTGGCGCTAGAGGAAAATTAAGGGTTTTCATCACCATAGGAATTGCAATTTATTCTCTGGGCACCAGTGATGTCTGTACAAACTTTCAAGGAAGTTGTTTTGATATCAGTCATATAAAGCCATAACAATGAACCTATTTGTTACCATATTTTTTGGCAGCTTGACTCCTCTCTGGTGTGTCTCTTGAATAATCTACAGCTGTCCTGCAGCTGATCCTGAGGTCTAAGGCAAGAAGTTCATTTCCCCACAACAGACCATTAAAATACCACATCAACCGCACCCGTATGACACAGACACTCACGCGGTACAAGGCATGGACACACCTGTGCATACCTAATAAAGGCTACACATGTAAATATGCGTTGGAGCTCATATTCTGTGTGCCTGTGTTTGACAGGCCGTGCTCAGCGGTTTTGAGACTCTGTGCTAACACAGACTTATCAGTGCAGCTTTATCAACAAACATGCCTCTCTTGTAAGCACACGCACACGCCACCCACATGCCACGTACACACACTCAGTTGAATGATGCATAGAGGCTTCCTGGCTTTATTGGATTCAAAGTTTAAACATTATTGCTTCTTCAAAGGAGGAGGATACACAGACAAACGCACATAGTGAATCAGCACTTTAAGTCTGTGTTACCTTGTTTATCTTCTTATTCACAATCTCATACCTTCACTATCCCCAGCTGAAAACACAGTGTGCTCCATAGAAACACCTGTATAATGTCCATTCGTGCTAATGAAGCGGAGACAGCCTTGGATATTTGATTGCCAACATGCTTTAGACATAAATAACAATACTTTTGTGTTTCTTTCTGCAGGATTTTTGTCTGGACAATTTGTATTGTGTCATAGGTCACTGCACAGCAAACCACCATCCTTTCTTCTCCATCATATTTCCTTTTAGAATATACTTGGCATTTAACATTTGTTCCCTGGAAGAGGTCCTTCAATCTCTATATTAATGTGAGACAGAGAAGTCAAACCGAACGTGACCCCACTGCAAACACAATCACATCCTGCTCTCAAGCAATGATATTTTGAATGTGATAAACAATGACAATTAGGCTTAGCTTTTTGTAGTATATTATATTATAAATATTGTGTCTCAAAAGGCTACATATAATAAACGTGATGCCATATTTCACTAATCCAGTGCTTTAGGCCAAACCTATATTTATTACAGGCAGTTATATCAAACTCACCGTTTGACATTGATATTGCTTAAAAGTCTGGATCTACAGGATAGTCAATATAGGCCTTCACCAAAGTTAAGCTGATTAACACACCGCCTCCAATGTAATGTGATGCTGCGTTACGGTGAATTGGAAAGACTGGCATCTATGAGCTAATAATTTGGGAATATGGTTAATCTCAAATTGTAATAGGAAGTAGGCAACTTGAAAACAAATTACCTCTTACTTAAGTAAGTAACAGATACAGGTCCAAAAAAAACCCATGCTGATAAGAACTTCTGTAAATGTCATTTGTATGACAACTTCTATTTCTGCAAATTAATAATGTTTATAAGCACCATTAGGCTAAATGACTCAGTAGCACTACTTGAGTGTGAAGGGGGATAATAATGGTTTACAGTTAGCGATGAAAATCGGACAGAAAACATCAGTGTTGATAGTCACGAGTAGGTACCGTTATAATGGCAGTTATACACATGTGACTTAAACGTAGCCGAGCTCTACTCCTCTGGACACCCACCCACCACCAACTGTCGAGTTAGACAGAGACAACAAGGAAGATACCGGAGCTCAGAATCTGCCTTCAAATTAAAGGCGCTAAATCGTTTATTATTATTATTATTATTTTTCTTTAGTATTGGGGTCTGGGTTGCCGTTAGTTTGTATAAGACTTGGTGCTAGGTATCGTGCCAGTAACGTTAACATACTTAGCTACACATTGACCGTTTGCTGACACTAGTTAGCCGCTCTTTAAAAGCTGGCTTAGCAGTTAAGTTATATAATTCTCCCGGTGAAAATCTTCAATTAAAACAAAATGTAAGTCCTAAATCGCAAAAAACATTATCATTTGGGGCCAGCAAACAAGTTAAAATGTAAACTACCTTCTTCTAGTGGAGGTACAATCCTGTTTCTACGAGCTAGCTAACGTTAACTACAGAGATATCATACCAGAAGTGTTTACTTATAGCTAGCATTGAAACAGCAGTTTTCATCTGAAAGCGAATGTAGGTTAAAAGAAATGAAAAATATCCAAATACGTATAATCATACTTGGCTATAAGTAAATGTGTATGCTATAATATTTTTTATTCAATGTTTAGAGTGCCTTTATATATGAAAACGAGCCTTTCTAAGCTAATTCAGACCCAATTATTGTTTTTCCGTTGATAAATGAACATTGTGGATGTGAAATATGTTGATAAAATTCAATAAATTGTATAACATTATTATTATTATTATTATTCTTAGTAGTAGTAGTAGTAGTACGGATTTTTTTTAATTACGCATGGAAATATTTCCCTTAATGGCAAGACCGGAAACCGTGTTTTTCAATACTGTGTTTCGCTTGACAGGCTGGTTCCACCAACCCGCACCGCCACAACAGCTGGGGCAGGATTTCCGACCCAGTCACAGCGAAGATGGTGGCAGCTGTGAGACTGGAGATATTACGTTCGCCCGGATAAGACGGAAAATCCGCCGCAAAACTCGCGCCGGAGGGTTGTTCTTACCCCCAACTCCAGCAGAGAGCTGTGTCAGGGGGGAAAGGGAGGCAACCAGCGGCGGACGGAAGAAGACGCACCACAGCCAGAGCGGACAGTGTTGTGTTTGTTGGACACATGCATGCCAGCGAAAACTAGTGCTATCCAGACCTAAGGAATTGGTTGAGATCATGAGAAAGTGCCGTTTGTGGGGAGGTTTTTGATAAGCGCACCGAAGAGACATTAAAGGGATTTTGTTTGTTGCCCAGAGGATTTTTTTTTACTTCTTTGCTCTGGAGGTAATGCGAGAGGAGGAAATCCAGCCTCAGCTCCAAATAACCAGAGACTTCTAACTGGGACTCCTCTCCAAACGCAGGAAATACGGCCTGGGAAAAAAAAGTTTGGGAGCTTTTGGAAACGAGAGGGGGCCTATCGCTGACGTTTTGCACGCGTTTGACGACGTGATTTTTAAGTAGCCTACTACGTTTTGTATTAAACGCCCCTGTTATCTCACAAAATGAGTTGGAAGTATAGCTTTTAAAATTGGCACGCCGTGTGTGTTGTTATTGCAAGAGTTTTTTTTAATCACTATTTATAGACCAGCCTGTTCCGACCGAGGCTGTTTCTCATAGCTGTATATTTTGCCAACTGCGCGCAACAAGTTGCAGACACTCCCAGCAGAGGCCAACCGACACTAATTTGGGCAGTGGATGGTATTTTCTGCGCTTCTCTTTTCGGATTACGCGTTTTTGAATAACGCATATCCCTCCCCGAACCCCTCTTTGGAAGGCAGAGGGGGATAAACGGTGGAGATCCGGAGAGGGAGTTCAGGAAAGGACGGGGCTGGATCCGTGGGAATAGGCCTGCCTGTCAGGCCTCTTATGATCTGGATCTTGGACTGGACAGGGCTCCAAAATAACTCAGTCTGGAATATTTTCAAGGGCCCGCTGGGATAAAGATGGAAGGAGAATGTATGGAAATAATAAATGCATACCCCTTAGCACACTGAGTCATGCATGAGAAGGGATGTAGAGGAAGGTAAATCCACCCTAATAACAAATTACTTTCTTAATTAACAGAAATAAGTTTAATAAGAAGAGCATTTTAGACTGGTATTCATTTTATGCAAAATATTCAACGCATAGTAAATTAAATACTTTAAGCTATGTAAAACAAGAAGGGCGTCTTTAAATTTGAGACTGAAATTATTGTTGTTTTTTTAAAATAATATCTTATAGTTTAGATGCGTTATGATGACGGAATTCATAATGTCGACACATTTTTATTTCAATTGTACTCGCTGTTCATAACGACAGTGTTTGAAAGGAAGTGTAAATGGGCCATTAGTCACGCATGTTATGGAGATAAGAGGGACGGTGTAACTTTTGTAGCAACTTGCTGTGCACGACGCCAACTGTTGACATCTCTATCTGTATCTGCTCATACAACGAAGCCAGACCTGAGCGCTGTTTTTTCCACGCAAACAACGTTATTTCGGGATTAGGGAAAATCTGGGCACTTTTCCTGACGCTGTCTGACTTTGTTATGTCAGCGGTAGGCCTATCGAAAAATTGCGCACATTCAGAGGAGGTAATTTCCACTCATGTAACGTCAGGGCTGACTTGATGAAGGCATAAAAAAAGAAACCGTTGCATCACTAACCAGTCCTTTCCGAGAAGGATGTTCGGTTCAGGAGGCAGAAAGAGTGATGACAGTGGTTTTACCGCAGCTGGAGAGAAAGCCTGGCTCAAACCCAGAGCCTCTTTGGAGAAGGATACATGTAATGTGAGCACTGACGCAAACCCGGGGTCGGATAATGAACTGCTCAAGAAGCTGGAACTGCGCGTCTTGTGTGAGTGAGTGTGCAGGCTGCTGCGTGCGTAACAAAGACGTCTGTGCTGTGCTTACCATTCATGCAGTGTGATTATTCCAACAAACACCTTTGCTCTCTCTCTCTCTGTCTCTCTCCCTCTCTGTCTGCCTGCCTGCCTGCCTGTCACTCTCTCGCCGCCGCCTCCTCCCTCCCTCCTCTCCTATCCGTGCCACATGTGCACACACGGCGCCCACGTACCGCGTCTGATTGCCTGAGCGCCATCAGAGGATATTATTAATATTTAACACCTTTCCCGCACCCACCCTGTTTCCCCGTCACACCAGTCAATATGGCCACTCTGCAACATCACCGGCAGCCTCTCGTGCATGGTACGGAAGTAAGCTGCGACTCCAGCGGGGATGGCGCCGTGACCGTGCGGATTACCAACAGTGCGTCACACGTGCATCAACATGAGCCACAGGCTGGACCAGGAGGAGCTGGAAGCTATGGGGCTGTGAGTAAAATGAACCCTAATCTCCACAAATACAGCATTTCCTCCAGCTGCAGCTCAGCAGACTCCAGACCAGCTGCGACCTCCGCTTCCAGGGTGCATAGGAAGGCGCCACCGCTGTTTGAACGCTCTGCTGCTCAGTGCTGGGACCCCAAATTTGATTCCCCCATCCTGGAAGAGGCATGCCAAGAGAGGTGCTTTCCTCAGACACAGCGCCGCTTTCGTCATGTTCTGTTCTACCTGGCAGTGGCAGCTGTACTCTGGGGGGTGTACTTTGGGATCAATAGTGACCGCTGCAACCCCATGACCTTCCTAGCCCCCACAGCCTCCTTTTTAGTCCTCCTTGTGCTCCTCTTTTTGTTCACCCTAACCCAGCCATACACTTGGCTGTACAACCAAACCTCCTTGCTCCTGATTGCGGTCACCTTTGCCATCACCTTAGCTCCACAGATACAGACTGCTGGCTACACTGAGCTGGAGTGGGCTGGCGGTGGGAATGCCTCATATCTCTCACCAGACAAAGTTGCCCCACCTCCAACCCCTTGCATCTCCCCCGTGGGCACCTTTTCCCTGTGCATGGAGGTTCTCTTATTGTTATACAGTGTCCTCCATGTCCGTCTGTATGCCTCGGTGATGCTGGGGCTTCTGTATTCTATATTGTTTGAGGCATTAGAATGGCTACCAATGATTCAAAGGAGTTATGACACTACTGGATGGGGGACAGGCTTAGTGGGTTCAGGTTCTGATTGGGAAGGAGACACCCTACGCTGGCTGGGCCCGGCCAAAGCTCTGCTCCACTTGTGTGCCCACGTCATTGGCATTCACCTGTTCATCATGTCGGAGGTACGTTCCCGCAGCACCTTCCTCAAAGTGGGCCAGGCTATCATGCATGGCAAAGACTTAGAGGTGGAGAAGGCCTTGAAGGAGCGTATGATCCACTCAGTCATGCCGCGGCGCGTTGCAGATGAGCTTTTGAAGCAAGGTGATGATGAGGGCTGTGGTGAGAGCTCTGGCAAGCGCTATTCCTCTGGTGCCTGCTCTGCCTCAGCCATCTCAGTGGGTGGTGGAGGAAGCGGTGGAGCTTCACAAGCCCAAAGTGCCACAAATCCTAAGAATCACCCTCACAACAATCATAAACGCAAGAAGACCTCCATCCCCCGTGGACAGATCATCTTTCGGCCCTTCAATATGAAACGCATGGAGCCTGTCAGCATCCTCTTTGCGGACATTGTGGGTTTCACCAAAATGTCTGCCAACAAGTCAGCACCAGCCTTGGTAGGCCTCCTCAATGATCTGTTTGGACGCTTCGACCGGCTCTGTGAACTAACCTGTTGTGAGAAGATCAGCACTCTGGGAGATTGCTACTACTGTGTAGCTGGCTGCCCCGAGCCTAGACCGGACCACGCTTACTGCTGTGTTGAGATGGGCTTGGGCATGATCCAGGCCATTGAGCAGTTCTGCCAGGAGACACGTGAGACCGTCAGCATGCGTGTCGGCGTCCATACAGGCACCGTCCTGTGTGGAATCCTGGGAATGAAGCGCTTCAAGTTTGATGTCTGGTCAAATGATGTCAATCTGGCTAACTTGATGGAGCAGCTGGGTGTGGCCGGCAAGGTCCACCTGTCAGAAGCAACTGCCCGATTCCTGGATGACCATTACCAGAGGGAGGATGGTCGAGTAGCGGAGAGAGCGGGGCAGAGTGTGGTGGAGAAACTGAAGGGTAAGTGGCTGTTCATGCCTGAGTCTATGTAAACTGGAAATCAGGGTGCAAAAGTTAAATATTACGTCATAGAAATTCAAGGCAAGAAGAGATAACCACTGGTCTTGAACACAGATTCTACTGATTAATGGTTATTACTTTAAATATACATTTGCAATTAAAACACTACCTGTGTTTATCTTAGAAGTTCATTGAACTTGCGATAAAAAGCTGAACAATCGAGCAACGGCTAAAAATATATGATAACGAGGAGGAGGACATTGCATTTGAATGAAGTCATACATGTAGAGGATAAAGGTTAAAAGCCTACATTGTCTGAACTTGTGCATGTTAGTATATGGTCATCAGGGTTGAGTGGGGTCACTGCATGCCTAGACAGCACTAAAATATGTTATCTGACCAGTTATTCCTGTTGAAACGGTGTACCACAGAAGCAGGAGATCAAGATTAGAGCACCAGGAAGAAAGACATGTTTTGGTTTGTATGTCATTCAACATTCAGTAGCAGTTAATGAATATCAAAGGCCACTGCCATTGCCTGTAGAATTGTTTTCGGAAATAACTAAACCAATTGTAGTCATTAAAAGTCTTTGTAATATAGAGCATTCATTCTATACATTTAATGCCAGTGTTGCTCAAGAATATATATATATTACACTCTCTTGGATGACCTGAATGGTCTTTTGCCATCAGAGGTTTTGTACAAATTTGTATAAAATATAAATTTGTGTTAGAGCTGCTCTTTGCACATTTATTTCAGAGCTCCATATTTGAGTGACAGAGGCTCGTGTCATTGAGATTAGAGTGTTTAATCTCCAGATAAAACAAATGGATTTGAAATCCTTGCTACAGACAAATGCTGACATTGACAACTTGCATAGCCGGGCACAAGGATGACAGGACAAGTATACATTCGGCATATACAGCAGTGAAGATACGTGACCGTGACACACACATAGGGCCGATTTATTTGATCCTTTTAGATGAAGTCAAACAAGGTCAGTTTTGCAACACAGATTAGGCCTTCTCTTGGATTAAATACAGTTTTGAACCATACAAAAACCAATTCTCTGTTTTCCTCTGTTAGAGCTAACGATCGGTGCAAGTTTTGGTTCACATCTCTGACTGTGTCCGTGGCATGTTGCGATCAACCAGAATGCTTGAGCTGGAGATTGCAGTTGATAAAAAGAGGGCGGACTGTCTGTACTGCTTTTTGGGGCAGGTATTCTACCGGATTTTATTGCATTAAACGGGAGTTCATCATATCGTGCCCACCACTTATAGGATGGGACCAGACAGAGACAGACACCCATTTCTCATATTAAACACACACACACACACACACACACACA
>JBBPCS010000283.1:2640612-2653552 GCA_037974645.1 Hollardia meadi
GCATGTCCCATGTAGCTCAATCAGATTTGGATCTGGGGCATTTTGAGGCCAGGTGGACGCCTTAAGCTCTTTGTCACTTTCTTTTTGTGGTGTGGCAGCACGCATTGACCTGCTGGGGGTCCTCGGGATGTGCCGGTGTCATGGGGGGTGTGCTTGATCTGCATGTTTGGGTGGATGGTTTGTGTCAATTGGCAACCACATGAATGCCAGGATCCAGGGTTTATCCAGCAGAATATTGCACTGTAGCGAGATGATTAATGTTATTCACTTCAACTGTCAGTGGTTTTAATGTTGTGGCTGATCGGTGTATTTTGTGTGTGTATGTGTGTGTACGTGTGTGACCTTTCCTTTCTCCTGACTGACACCACTCTTGTCGTCTTTCAGCTCCGGTAATAACAGCTTACCAGTTCATGGGTGAGTGTCTCCGTTGAAACAGAGGGCTTTGATGGATGAGTGACATTTGAAGGGTCAACCGGAGCAACCGCTCTCTTTTATATTTTTCATTACTACAGCTCTCTCTGGCTTTTACTCACTCCCATGCTTTCCTGCTCTTTATTCCCCCATCCTTCCCCCTCTCTCCTCCTCTGTCTTTCCCTCTGTGCACCAGCGGTAATGGCTGCTAAATGTCACTAGTGGTGAAAATGACTCATACAGCCCATGCTGCCTCAGATTTTGGATTTGAGCCACGAGTTGAGAAATTACGCCACTGTGGAGGAGAGACGGGTGGAAAAGACTTTCCTGCTTTATCAGTTAGCATTTTGATTGGCAGCTTCTTCTCTTGGCATGCAGGATACAAATTCAGCTTGAATTGTACTTACCTTGAACAGAGTAATTTTATGAGCCAATGTTTCAATCAGAGGACCTTCCAATATTTAGCCGTTTTTATTAGTTTCTCAACTAGCAGGGAACATACATTTTATGTGGTGGGGTTTTTTAAGGACATATAAACTCCTCAAAACTTTCTTGCATGCTTATATACTGGTATACACCTGTGCTAACTGCAAATGCTTAAGTAATTAGCTTAAGGCACTCTTGTGGTTACAGTATGTACATTGTTCCAAGTAAGCCTTCAGATATAAAATGAGCTGACAGTAGAAATTACATTTCTCAGTGCTTCGTCTGTATTTTTTGTCCAGTTTCAATGCTCAGACTTTTGATTTAAATTACTTAAGACTGAATTAGTTGTCTGGATTCCAAGATGTTTTTTCTGGGTGGAATATTATGATTTTATCCATCATCTGCTTCAACCTCAGTTAGTGATTTCACAGATCTCCCACACTCCCTTTTGACAACAACCCAAGACTAGCGGGATAAACATTTTCACAAAGACGGACATATGGGAATATGAGCGAAGCTAGGTGATCAACTAATTGTGGGCACTGAGTGTGATTTATTGAGGAGTGGAGAAACGTAAAAGTATTTTATGCATCCTCTTGGATGAATTTACTGGCGTCAAATTGTGAGCCTAGAATTAAACCCCAGCAAATTGATTTTGACTGATTACAAAAACTCCTGCAGTCAAACTTTATTAAAGCTGCATTGGAAATATATCATCATGTCATGGCATCTACATAAAGCACAGACCATCACGTCACAACAAATTGGGCCAGGAAATGCAAGGGAAAACACGAGTAGTTGTAAAGTAGTTTTAAAGTGTGTCAGTGGTTAGGTGCTGAATCCTCCAGCCTCTCGTTTGTCTCTTCTCTTAATCCTGTTAATAATTTTCCCGTTCTGATGAGCCCTTGTTTTGTATCCCTGTGTTTAGCTTGAACCACTCTCACTTTTCTTCTGTTCTCCATGTTTTCTCGCTCAGACTGAACATATCCACATCCGGTGATGGTGGTTTAGCATTAGTCACTCCTGGCCCTGACCCTCTTCCGCGACCTCTTGACCTTCTGGTCCCAGAGGCTGTCCTCGCCTTCTTCCTGCTTCTTCTCCTGGTCTGGTTCCTCAACCGCGAGTTCGAGGTCAGCTACCGTCTTCATTACCATGGCAACGTAGAGGCCGACAAACACCGCTCCAAGATCCAGACGATGCGAGACCAGGCTGAGTGGTTACTGGGCAACATCATCCCCATCCATGTGGCTGACCAGCTCAAGGTTTTTGTAGTTATTGAAACAAAAATATCCTAATTATAAAGGTTATCAGAACACCGCTTAATTCTTGTTTTGTAATCCAAAATGCACCATCTTTAAGGGAATCTGAAAATAAATAATTTCCAGTATTTTTACCTCCAATCAGAGATTAAATATTACAATGTTTACCATTGTATCATCACTATCATCATAAATATATACACATTGTAGTATTCAGAAAATTTTAACACATTTTTTGTTCACATATTTTTATAAGTTTTTGAAAGGGGCTTGGTATATTATTGTTTCCAGAATACAGGAACTCTTGGCTCATTTTTTTATATTATGGAGGAAGAACATAAATAAAACCAGAAGGGCTAAAACAAAAACCAACCTCCCTGTAATGCGGCCATCTTTGTCTAATTTTCTCATCAGGTGACCCAGAGCTACTCCAAGAACCACGACAATGTGGGCGTGATCTTTGCCAGTATCGTAAACTTCAGTGAGTTCTATGAAGAAAGCTACGAGGGCGGCAAAGAGTGCTACCGTGTCCTCAACGAGCTAATTGGAGACTTTGATGAGCTGCTTCGCAAACATGAATTTAAAAGCGTGGAAAAGATCAAGACAATTGGTGCCACCTACATGGCAGCGTCCGGACTGAATGTCCAGCAGCTGGCCGAGAATGATGAAGACTCTCCGCATGCTCACCTGAGGGCACTCTTCAACTTTGCCCTGGAGATGATGGGCGTCCTGGACGATTTCAACAAGAACATGCTGGGCTTTGGTTTCAAGCTCCGTATTGGGTTTAACCACGGGCCGCTGACGGCGGGGGTGATCGGCACCACTAAACTGCTCTATGACATCTGGGGAGACACAGTAAACATTGCCAGCCGCATGGACTCCACTGGCGTGGAGTGTCGGGTGCAGGTGAGCGAGGAGAGCCACGCTGTGCTCAGTGCCATGGGCTTAGAGTTTGACTATAGAGGTACAGTGAATGTTAAGGGCAAAGGTCAAATGAGGACCTTTCTGTACCCCAGAAGTGGGGAAAGCATATTTCAAGATCAAACGGAGCTGGGGGCCAGCGTCGGACCCTCGTCCGTGGCAGCCAATAAGACTTCAGGATCTGTTGCCCAGGCAGCAGCTCTCCCTCCCTCTTCTTCCTTTTCTCCCACTCCCCCTCCTCCTCCTTCCTTCTCTCTTTCCACACTCCCTCCTCAACCGCAAAGCGCTGTGAGGCCTTCAAGAGCAGGACCTGAGCCTGTTCAAGCTAAGTCCACAGAGGTGAGGCAGGAAGGATATAGGGACGCTCCACACCTCCCTGGGCAGCCCCCTGCCACAGACCTTCACCTCCCTCCCCACTCTGAACTAGTCCCAGAGCCTAGTGCTGCAGAAGTGTACTCCCATGTGCAGCCTGCTCCTCTCGCACTTCAAGAAGAAGAGAAAGACGAGGAGGAGGCCAATGAGCTCACAAAACTCAATGAGGAGTTTTATGCTCGTCTCTGATTCCTCCTCTTCTCTGTCCCCATGCTGCCCCCAGCTTCTGCCTCTCCACGACTGATTGCAGGTGCGGGCAGGATGTCCCTCCCTTTAGGCATGGGTAAAGTGTCTTCGGCACGGATGAAGAAGGATGAAGAACAGTGGCTATAAAGGTGGCTACTGACACCTTTCATGGGAAGGGTTAGACCTGTGTTGAGCACAGCAGTGTGTAGGGAAGAAGGTTGAAACGGGTTCGGAAGTTGGGGAAGTGTTGTTGATGTTTTTTTTCATATTTGTTTTTGTTAATTAAGTGCCTTCAGGACTAAAACAGTGAACGAACAAATATGAATACTGAACAACATTTTAACAATCTTAGACTACGGAACATGCTGTGGTTTCGTACTCCATGCTTTTATTTTCAATGCAAGTATTTCTTTAAAACAGTTGTTATTGTTGTGCCATATCATTTGTTTTAACTTGATCAAAATCTTCCCCGTTAGGGAAAAATAATTTTAGATACTATATAAGTGCCAGTGCAGCATGTTGGGCTGAGCAGGGAACTATGGGAAGAATGAGGGAATCACATGAAGCAGTGTTAATTTATGTATTCTGCTTTGACATGAGGGCTTGATACAGTATTCATTTGTGCTAGAGTCTCTGTAAAAAGGGACATGCTATGAAGCGGCTGCATAGATTTTAGTTTGTGTAGCAGCTAAATGCACATTGTAAGCACAGGTCTTGCACAGTGTTTTCTCGACCACTTGTATTTGGTAGTTTTTACCATGAAATGGCTTTTAAGAAAGTTTAAACAGAGCTTCTGTCAATCAAAGCACAAAATCAAATCGGATAAGGGAATTTATATTTGAAAAGGTGATTTTAAAAAGTGAGATCATCACAAAAGCAGGGAGGCACTTTAAATATATACTTTTAAGTGATACCCCACTCAAGATGTGTCTTCTGAGTACGAAACACTCCCTGTAGACCCGACAGACGAGTGTAAAAAAGGTTGTAGTTTGATCCTAAATGGGATCAGATTGAATCTTCTCTGCTGTCCATTTGTATGCTCAGTGGACTCCAGTCTCATTTCCACTGAAGTCTGGCTGAAAACTCTTCTCCAGCCTCACTCTTCTTGTGTGACTGGGTCTGTGTTTTCATTGGTCAGAACCACTCCATTGGATCACCCTCATAGGCTAGACTGAAATGTGCTGTGCGGAATAATGCAAACTTGTTACACCTACATATATTTGATATTTTTGTTGTTAATGAATCCTGTGAAAAGACCAAAACCAACTGTGTCTTGATACGTTAGATCAATAATGTAATGGTAGGAAGCAAAGTGGGGGTGGGGTGACTTGCAACAAAGGTCCAAGGCCATACATGAAACGGGGAACAGCCTCCCTGGGCACTGTAGTTTTTAGCAAATGTTTCTCAAACAGCAGCAAATACTGCATTTGTTGGAGACTATTTTCGGTGGCTAATTTGGTGTGCTAGTAAGTATTTCCAGTAGCAGGACAGTGTATGCAGGATTGACCCAGAGTAAAACTACAGAGCCCATGTTCGTTGTAATGAAGGAACATGTCAGCCAGTGCAACATTGTGGCTGACTGCTATGGATTTAGTAGTTTTTGGACAACAATGAAGCTCTAAGGCACAGAGGAATAAGATATATGAGGCCGAAAACATAGACAACACTTGTTAGTGGGATCATTTCGTCCTTGGTTTTGGTCTTTTCACTGGATAAGAAAAATACACCAAACTTATCCTCTAAAGCCTACAGTGAGAGTCTAAAGATTTTTAGTGGAGTATCACTTGAAGTGGGACTGGGAGGGACAATCACTGTCATTCTTGAAAGGTGATGGGTGGACCACATTGCTTTTGGTGAAAGTGACAAAGCCCAGTTTGTACAGTACTGTGTGTAAAACCTAAGACTCCAATTTTATGGCGTTCCATTTGTTGCCTTCATTGCCATAAGAAAAAAAAAACAACAAACATTGGTCAGTCCATCGCTCTAGATTTATTCAATAGTTAATTATTGTCTGCCTTTAGTTGTGTGATTTGCTGTTGAAGAGGTGGGACTTTTAACTTCATCCTCTCACAGCTTCTATACAGAGGGGGCCTCTACTGTATCAATATTCTTAAATTGTGCCACTTTAATTGAGTGATCAACGGGTGCAGTGCAACCTAAACTAGCTGATTGTTTTGTGGTGCCTAAAAGTATGACTATACTTTTTTAGGTATTTTGGTTTTCAGAAAGTTTTTTTTTTTAATCATGCTGTTTTCTTAATGAGGATAGATCATGCTTGTATGTTTGAGGAAGTTCTGTGCAAGTTTTGTGTGCATAGCTGGACACCGAGTCCATCTGTACTTCTCTTTGCTCCTTACTCCTAAAAACACTTGTTTTCTCCTTGTACTTTGCGTGTGTGTGTTCTTGCGAGAAAGATATTTAATTTTTACTCCAAGTCAATAATACGGGAAAGATCACTGTAATATGATGCAAAAAGGGAAATCAGTCAACTACATGGCCACTGTTCAACTGTTCAAATGCTGTTGCTGCCTTATCAGTAGAGGAATTACACGCACAAAGCTACATTATTTAAAATCGAGAAAAAAAACCCTGAAGTTTGAAATCTGTTTAATGATCCTGCAAGCACAGATCATCGCCACATTTTTCAGACGCATGAAAATGAGGAACCATCTCTATTTATGTAGCCGTCTCCATTTGTAGCATGAAAAGCATATTTGTTTACCTCTGGTATTGTGCACTCTGAACATACACAACCAGTGCCTTTTTAAATTAGGAATATGTCCAGTCAACGTGTGTGAGCTGGGATTATTTGTATTAAATGATCATGTTAACTGTATGAGGATAAGTACCCTCTAAAATCTTTCACTGTAGATTGAAACACACAAAAGGCTACATGAGAACAGCTTTTTTTTTGGCTAAAATCTTTTCTAACAGACACACCTCTCTCGTACTCTTGTAACGCATATTTACAACATGCGCAAGCTTGCCAAACCTAATAAGTTATGAAAAAAGATGAGAATATCAGGTATCAATTTTGAAAGAAAGTTTTTAATTTTCCCCCTGCATCTTCCAGATTATCCTTCTGCCTCACGCTGTTAGGTAAGCCTTGGTGGTTTCCAGCCCATGTCGCTGTAGTCCAAGCATGCATAGCAGTGACACAAACTAGCCATCATAGATTTCGAGGTGTGAGACTCCACAGGTTGATGGGCACACCACCGCTCCAGTAGTGCACATCTGTACATGCGTATAAATAAAATATTAAAGTGAACACTGCCGGCTCTGTGATCTGTGATAGAGTGGGGGTTTTCTTCTTTGCTAGAAGCACTACATTTTTAGTTCTGATTCTGCACAATACTACCATCCATTTATTTCATTTTTAGTATCATTCTTTTTTTTTATTTACAATTGTGTTGAACATTAAGCACACATTGGCAGCACACAGGATTCTTAAAATCACTAAGCTTTGCTTGATTAAGGTTCCTTGGATTTTGTCCTTTTTCTGACAGTGTATTGATTGATGATGTGTATGGCAAGGTTTGTTTTTGTTTTGGCTGGGGGAAAGAAGTGTCCCTAGAAGTCCAGCTCTCCAATTAAACAGTGCAATCAAGGAAACAGCCAAATGCATTAAAGAGATGTTTAAGGCCCTTTTCGTTGTAGAAGTGTGATTTTGCTCTGTTATATAAAAAAACAAGGGAAAGACAAAGTTTTTTATTAGCACTTGTTAAAGTCATCATAGCAAAAAAGCATTGCCTAATCACTTATTTAAATGGTGACAGCTCCACTTGTTTTCATTATAAATTTTCTAGTAAATCCAACCAGTATGTGTTTTTTTTACACTGGGACAAAAATTAGACAGTTTTTTGATTGAAAATCTTTGTGTATTCATTTTATGTTCATAATGAGATGTATTATGTATGTTTTGTGCACATTACCCATGTATCATTTATCAACACATGATCGTAATCTGTACACATTTGCACAAAGCACTCAGTGTTTGTACATACGCAGTTATTTTATGTCACGTATGATTTTTAAAAAAAAATACATGTGCATGTGTCGGATTTTTGCCAGAAAACAATGAAAAATTGACACGTATTATCAAATTGGTTCAATGTGTGTCTATTTGAGTAAGTGTGAGTGTTATGATTTTATTACTCTTTTTTTCAGTGTGAGAAATAAATCTCCATGCAGAAAACACTTCAGTGCACTGTGACGTATAAAGATGATTTTATGTCATACCATACATGCAGCATGGACAGCAATAGTGTTTAAACTCAGAGATGTTTGGAACTAGGATATATGCACAATGCAGGTTGGCAGTAAGTTTAATGAAGGCAGAGTCCCAGTGCTGTCAAAAAGGTGGTCTTTCCTGATCATCCAGCTGATGACTGTGCAGCATATACAGTATCTATCTACAGTATATTTGACTAAATATTAATCGCCAGAACCTATATAAGTTATTAATTAGCTTTTGACATCTGTAGTTATTCACTCTTAGCAGCAAAGCGAAAACAAAGTTAGAGTCGATTTCTAAAGACTGGCCATGAAGTCAGAAAAAGTCAAACGGATAGTAAAATGTGATCGAAAAGGAAAATGAGCAAATTATATAGCCACCAACTAGCATTTTTTTTTTTTTTTTGGAGCTGTGCTCGTGCAGTGAGAACTAACATGCACAAACTTAATGCTTTACTTTGGTGATAGTGAAAATAATTTTATCATTATCCTGTGAAATGTTTACCTCAGACTAAAGGATATATAATATGACTCCAGGTTATACTATACTGCATTTATTTTTTTTTCCTTTTAAAATAAAAATACAGGTAACCATACCACCGTCATGGCATTCTACTTTTGTTACAACTGTAGTGAATTAATATCTTACTGATGCTATTAAGAATGAAGTAGTTTAACTCATAACATATAACATGAAACAGAACCACCAATTATTATGCATAATTATTCTAAATATTTTATTGTATATTAAATATTTTAATACTTATATTTCTTACCTAATTTAACAATAATGTGTTAGTAGTATTGAATGACTTGTTAATTGCATATATTTTATTTCTGGCGGTGCTGTAGCGCCCCCAGTGGTTAACAGGAACAGTGTTTTCACGCAGGGCGTGATAGCACTGCCCCTCCCCCTCCACAGCCGATCTGGAAAAGAAAAAAAACTTTTTTGTATCGAAGGAATCAACAGCCGCCATCTTGTCGTGGCTCGGAATTAGGATTTCGACCCAACTCTGGTTTTTACGTAGAAATCGAGCATCCTTACCGCGATATGACAGCGTGCTTCCTCCCAAAACGACATCTTAACATCGCCCCGGAGACATTTTGTGCGAAAAAACGGGAATTGGATCAGTGGTCGTCGGGCAAAAAAGCTCCGTGTATGTGATTTCCCCTTCAGAGTGCGGCGATTCAGCCCCTGTCGCCGTTCGGGAGTATTGTTTACCGTAGGCAAGCGGGGACCAGATCGTGACTTTCGAAGTGATCTGCAAAAACATTGCATTTTTGTGCAATTGTGCATTTTGTGGAGCTTCGCGCGATTGTTGCATGAAGAAATTTGACGTCACGCAAAATGGGTACTAAGAACATCTAGAAATTACGACCTTTCCCCGGGAATGCAGCAGTCCATCTGATTTTATTGGATTGTCATTTGGAAGTTCGATTTTTACATGGGGAATATTTTATTTTGGGTTATTTAACGATGATAATGTGGGTGTTGGGTGTTGGATTATCATGGGGTGAATGGCGGTGGCGAAGCGGGGCGCTATTGCATCTCTTTTGAAAGACTGACTCACAGCAAGGAGTAGCTAACGCTAACAGTTATCTTAGCTGGTAGCAGGCAATTAGCTAGCTATTAGCCAGTTAGCTAACGTTAGCAGGCAGCAAGCTTGCTAATGTGCTAACCGGGAAGGTTCGGGTTGATAGAACAACTTCCCTGTCATAAGATAATTGTAATTATCAACGTAAACAATCAGCCGGACAAGACAACTATGGCTGAAAACCTGCTGGACGTCGGACCTCCCAACTCAAAGCGGCCGAAGCTAAATTCACCTGCCCTGTCAGCGTCTGATGGACCAGGTAAAGGCCTCAACACTGTCTGCATATGTAAACACCATTATCATTAATATTTACACTTAACATTCCCGGGTGATATCGTTTCTTAAATTTATCGACCACCCATGCAGCACGATTTAAAGTCATCAGACAGGTGTGCTAAGCTCTTTGTTGGAAGTGGTTTCTGTGGTTTTCCTGCATTTACTGATGGGTTGTGGTTTGGTTTTGTGGTTAGCGTGTAATTGGAAGGACCTGTCCTGTATACTCAAATCCTAGTTTATTAGGTATACTTGCCTTGTGTTAATGCATTCTTTTGGAATAGGTCGTAGCTCCATAAGATATAACGCATACAATTCAACAGCACTACAAACTACAGTCTCCAAAATGACCACACAGTGAAGCAACGCCTCCCTAAAACAGTTAAAGCAAAAACCGAACATTTTTAGAGATTATAAAACTGGATGTCTTGCATCTGTTGCATTACACTGCTTACTTTGCAGCTGGAAATTGAGCATTAGCAAAGAGCATTTCTCATATTTGAGTGACTGTAAAAGCATATGGCAGTGAATCGCTCCGTGTAGGAAGTTATAATCCTAGAGAATGCTTTTTCATCAGAGGTCTGATGGCATGATGTAGACAGTGATATCTAAGACCATGATTGTTTTACATACTCAAATAATCCAAAGTCTGCTATAGAAAGAAAGCAATGATCCTAAAATCAGATGTCACATAAGTTCATGGAATACTATTCATCAGAAATCAGTGACTGATATAGCTAATCAAGTTTCCATGCTGGCCCTTCTGGAGTTCAATTAATTTGAAGAGGGATATCATTTTACTTTTTGCATTTAGTGTTCAGGTCTGTCTAATGTAATGATAAGGTGTGCCAGCAAGAGGAAAACATTGTGATTAACGGTGTTTATTACTGGTGCTCGTTTTAGTTACCAAGTCTAAAAAGCATATGAACCGACACAGCAATCTGGATGTGTTCACTGAATAGACTGCCTTTGATTGTACAGTAATTGTTTTATTTGTTGGAAGTTCTTGCTGGTTGTGTTACTGTGAATGGTTCTAATGTGACATTTCTCTCTGTAGACGCATGCACTTGTCAAAAGTACTGTTTACATACATGATAGAAATCTGCATGAATGCTTTGTGTTTGGTATGTTGACCACGTTATTTTAAATTTGAAGAGATATGGCAGTTATGAATATTTGTCTTGGTCAAAAAATCTGATGAGCCTGATTGTTAGACTTTTGGAACACTTGTTTCTGCATAAATACATTTTGAAGATAAAAAAGACAATGTACATTGTCATGGTGTATATGGGAGTATGGATCTTTGGAACCTCACAATTTGGTTTCAATTCTTTGGGTCCAATCTAATTCAGAATCCATTTTCAACGGACTCTTGATTGCATAAAAAACGTTGCACTATTTTCAGTCTCTTGCTCCAATGTACTGTGCCAAACCATTCACCTTAGTCCACTGAAGTCATTGATGGAAGGTAACTAAATATATACTGAAGTACTGTACTTGGCAGGGGTGGAAGTAACAAATTAAATGTACTCATGTTACTGTAAATTAAGTTGTTTTTTGTGTACTTGTACTTTTTTGAGGGTTTTTTAAAATCAGTAATTGTACTTTTACTTAAATCTTTATATACCAAGAATTTTACTTCACTACATATCAGGGTGAATCTGTTACTGAGAAAAACAAACCTATAATAATGCACCAAAACAATATTGCACTAAAGGATGGCATCATTATATGTTAAGGTTAGCATTATTGGACCTCCAGGTAGTAAAAAAGTTGCCACATCTATTGCAATCAATCAATCACTGATTAAATGCACCACCTGGCGAGCACACTATGTGACACATATGAAACACACCCTGTTGTTACACGATTAACAGCTGACGCTGGACTGGGAAAATTATAAATGCTATAATGCTCACGGTGGATCCTCAGCGGTGATTTCTAAATTTGGTGCATTTCTTTTGAACTTCTACCTTCAGCGAAGTGTGTAAAGACTTTCTGCTCTTTCTGTTTCTGTCAAAGCTGACAGCAGAGCCTCTTTCAGCTCAAAATGTTTGAAAACTGAGGAGCACATTGGGACAGAGAGGCTGAGTGGACTGGTTATGGTGGGACAGAGAGGCTGAGTGGACTGGTTATGGTGGGACAGAGAGGAGGCTGAGTGGACTGGTTACAGTGGGACAGAGAGGAGGCTGAGTGAACTGGTTATGGTAGAACAGTGAACCGGTTATAATATGCACAGAGAGTGGACAAGCAGAGAAGTTGAACCAATAGCATATTGAGAGAAACATCGAATTCGGTAATTTAACAATGACATTATATAACCCCCCCCCCCCCACACACACACGAGTTTTACTTTTATCCAAGTACATTTTTAGTCAAGTACTTTTACTTGTACCTGAGAAAAAGTTTACTTGAATAATTTTAAAATACTCTTTACACCTCAGGTACTTAGGTAGGTGAGTATTTCCACTTTATACTAAATATTGTATTTTTTAATTCACTATATTTATTTGATAACTTTAGTTACTAGTTAGTTTGCAGATTTAGTTTAACAAGTAGATAAACATAAAGTAAGTTGAATAATAAGTTAATTAATGCAGCTTTAACTTAACTTTGGAACACAAATCAGTACTCATTATATACCTTATATTTGGGCCAACAAAAAGTGTTTTGATATCATATCTATGTATTTATTTCCTAAAATTCTGTCCAGTGTTTGCATCAGTCATAAAACTTTACAGAGCAAAATGGACATAAATGTAAGAGCCATCATTTGGTACATTTTGATTCTTTAAAAAAAAAAAACCCATGTGAATTCTTCCGGAGAATGCTAGCAAATTGAAATTTTAGCTTTCAAACAAACCCTGAACAATCAATCAGTATTGAACTGTACTAAATGGACTGAAGTGAACAGGACTAGTGACACATGAAGGTTAGGCCCAGTCCACACGTACATGGGTATTTTTGAAAACAGGGTTTTTCCTCCTCCTTTTAAAAAAAAAAAAATCCCCTTCACACAAGCACTGTTTAAAAAAAACATCTCTGTCCACATTAAAATGCAAAATACGTTGTCAAGTGCTGTCAAGAGCATGCCAAAGCAATATAACCCTAACCATATAGCCATGTTGGCCAATCAGAAGCCTGAAAAATTCCTACAAATTCGGAATGTTGTTCGTTCTCTTATCAAAGAAAATGAGTTTAGTCTTGAATTATCTGAAGTACAGGATATATTAATTTCCTCCATTACAATTAAAGGTAAAATTA
>JBBPCS010000283.1:2664674-2690267 GCA_037974645.1 Hollardia meadi
TTGCACTGTAGCAAGATGGTCAATGTTATTCATTTCAACTGTCAGTGGTTTTAATGTTGTGGCTGATTGGTGTATATTGAGATTTGAAAATACGGAATTTTCCCTGGATGACTTAAGTAGCTTTATTGGGAAATAAATCATTCTAGAACTATTTTGTAGTGGGGTTGACACTTTTAAATGAAGATGGGTGCCAGTAGGGTCTGACATATAATTATAAAATGGAAAGAAAAAACAAAAAAACGTACGCTCAATTCAGCTTTCAGTAGGTGTACTAAATCAAGCAAGTAAAGCACTGTCACTTTTTAGAGTTTGGTCTTTTTAACTTAATACCATCTTTTCACCAGAGGAAGTATTTCAATCATCAGATGTCTGGATGTTATCAGAGAGAAAAGCTGAGCTAACGATGGCGACAACTTGGCTTGCAGCCTCCACAGACATCATGTGTCTGCTGGAGAGCGTGGGAGAGACACTGATTTTTAACGTGACACTGCTTTATTCAGTGTTTCTACCAGCTTAATTACTGGGTCCGTTTGTTTTGGTGAGGAGGCCTCTGTGGATAATTTTGCTCTCTGTAAAAACCCTGTGAGCGAAGAAAACTGAATGAATCCTAACATACAAACAAGCTGAGCACCAAGGATAGGGTGTCAGGACAGTTATTTTTAACATAAACCTGACTTTTAACATTAACCCTTGCTAGGGGCAACTAAATTTTGTCACTGAAGCAGGGCTTTTCCAGCTTATGATGATGATTGTTGTTGTTGTTGTTATTATTATTATTTCAATTTTATTGTTGTTGTAATTAGTCTTGCTGTTGTTGTTACTAGTCATTGCTCCCCCATTGGATAGTGGGAAGAATGCCTAAAATAATAATAAACAGATATTATAATGATCACTCAATTGTGTATTGCAATGCAATGGACTTGCATTTAGTCACCAGAGTCACCTGAAGCCCCGAGACCCCAAATTTATTTGTGAAGATGTTATTTACATCGTTTTTTTAAGCTGAAATCTTCACTGTGGGCGCCAACACTTTTCATCTTGGCAGCTACAGTGAAAAGTCTCCTTTTTATCTAACTTACAAACATTAATACATGTCTTATCCCCTGATCACTAACAACATGCTGTTAGTCCATGACATGTAGGTTACGGCTGAAGTTTGTTTCTTGTTACCTGCGGCATACACTGGCACCCTGCCAGCTGCTTTCATTCAAATACAGACAGCAACACCCCCTGGCCTCCAGCTGGTTGAGCCGAAAAGAAACATTTCTGATATTTCTCCAAAGACCTTTTTCTCTTTTCAGTTATAAATAATTATTAACAATACATTTAAAACACACTGGCACTTCTTGTTGACTAAATGTGAATTCAGTTGGACTCATAACATAAAATATCAGAGGGTCTGCCCTAAAGGCCACTGAATCAATACATACAGCCATTGGTCACTTGATGAATAGACAAAGTATCTAGAGTTTGAACAGGCATATCTCATGTCTCACTTGGTGATAAAAATGCTCCTGGTGTTAAACATGTTGGCAATATGCTGGGACATCGTGACATTTTTGTAGAATTGGTGAAAGTATGTAGTCTCTTGCATATAATTTAATGTTTTATACTCTTTAATAAAGACCTGACTTGCTTTGTACTCAACCACTTTATTAGTACATTTTCTAATTAATCAACAAAAACCTTAAAACTGCACATTTTGTCAACAGTTAAATTAACCAGTGGTATTCAATGTACAATTATATAAAATGAGAAAAAACAAACAATTTCCTCACATTTTAACTGTTTTAACACCACTTGAAGCCATGACGTGTCGTACCTACATATAGAGAATCATCTCACCTTAAGTAACTGAAAATAATTAGCCATTTTACAACTGTAGATTTGACATTAAAAAAAAGATTGAAGGTGTGTTGAACTAAATAAAACTTCCACATTTATCTGCCTTTTTTCAATCATGCAGCAGCTCCAGCAGCAGCCTCAGCAGCAGGCAGCGATGCTCCCACTGGCCGGCAGTGGAGGTGTGGCAGTGCCTTCGGCAGGCCCCACAGCTGACCCAGAGAAGCGGAAGCTGATCCAGCAGCAGCTGGTCCTGCTGCTTCACGCACACAAGTGCCAGCGGCGGGAGCAGGCCAACGGGGAGGTGAGGGCCTGCGCGCTTCCTCACTGCCGCACTATGAAGAACGTCCTCAACCACATGACCCACTGCCAGGCCGGCAAGTCCTGCCAGGGTGAGTTAGAGCGCTTGAGACCAGATTTTATCTTGTGTAAAATCCTCAGCTTTGTTATGGGCTAGTTGTTGAATAGACATTTGAATGAGAATATTTTGGGACATCACATTGATCACACAGCCACACGGTTACTTTGCCTACTACAAACAATTACCCAAAAGTTTGACAATTTACAATCTTATTGAACAAATAAGTTCAATGACAGATAATTTGTCCCTACTTCCAAAGCTTTTACCACTACATTTCTGACCAGCTCTCATTGTGCACAAAAAAAGATCTGTCAGACTAGTCATTGATATCATATTAATATTTATTGATACCAGTCTGATTAACAACTTTATAAAACCTTGTAATGCTTGTAATGGTATTGGAGGTGTGTTGTCAGTCCTAGGCTACTTAAACAATACATCTTTGTTTTGTTTTTTTAAATCTTTATTTTAGGACAGCAGATTATATTACAAGCATGTATCACGACATGGATAGAGTCACTCCCTCTGCTATCCACAGATTTTTACAATTTTTACAAAAAGTAAGAACTTTGTACAATTTGGGAGAGGTAAAGTATGCACACAGGAGCAATAAAAGTATCTTAGAGGGAGACTGGTAAAGACAAAAAGAAAAAGGAAAAAAATAAATTAAAAGAAATAAATTAAAAGAAAAAGAAAATAAATTAATCTGAGGTCTGCCAGAGTTAAATAGCATTACAGGGTCACTAATTCAATACTTCCACAAAATCTGGCCGTTAGGGCTTTACATATTTGACCCATTTGGACCAGTATTTAATAAACGCGTTTTACTGAAGATGGAGAGAAAAAGTGATCCTTTCCATAACATAAATGTCATTATATCTATCCATTCTTGTATTGTGGGGGGTTCAGGAAGCAACCAGCATCTTGTGAGTGCTTTTTTACAAGCGGATATCAAAATACCAAACATATATTCATCAGGATGTTTTGCCTTATAATCAGAAATTCCTAAAAATAAAATGGAGAATGGTAAGGGCAGGTTGATATGAAGTATGTTTTTTAATACTTGGTGGAACTCTGCCCAGAAAGTTCTTATCACTGGGCACTCCCAGAATACATGCCAGTGGTTGGCTTCCCAAGACCCACACTGTCTCCAACATTTAGCATCTCCTCCAGCAAAGTGTGCTTTCTGCTTAGGTGTAATAAAGAAACGAATACAACAACAACCCAAACTCCCGCATTTCCACTGGAATTTACACATGTTTAGCCAGTCTTCGTTTGATATTGAAAGACTACCCTCTCTCTCCCATTTTTCTTTAATATATTCTGTTGTGTGAGTTTTTTTTGTCAAAAGACCTCTATAAAATCTAGAGATGGCACCCTTAATTGGTTTGCTTTGATAAGCCCTGATGAATATTTTCAATATTGGATCCTCAAAGTCTGTTTCATTTCTAATGCTATATTCAAAATAACTGCGTACCTGGAGGTATCTAAAAAAGTCAGATTTTTCAAGATGATATTCTTTTCTAAGGCTTTCAAAGTCTTTCAATTTTCCCTTTTCTATAAGCGAATTGAATGTTTTTACTCCTTTTGAGATCCAGGATTTGAATCTATAATCGATTTCATTAGGCTTAAACCCAGGATCATAAGCACACCACTGAATTATTTGTAATTTGTTAACTAGTTTGTATTCCCCTCTTAACATGTTCCAGATTTTTAATTGGGCTTTGATCCATGGATTTTGCACATTATCTATAAATGTTTCTAAATTTTTATATGCCAATACTGCATGAACTGGGGGATCACTCATAATCAAAAGTTCTATGTCTTTCCACCTGGCGCAAAATGTCAGGGTACACATATTAATTAATGTTTTAATCTGGGCTGCATAAAAGTAATCCTTAAAATGGGGTAATGCCATTTCCCCTTCCTCCTTTGGGAGTTGCAAAGTTTTAAGTTTAAACCTGGGTTACTTCCCTGCCAAATAAATCTGGAAATGATTTTATTCAATTCAGAAAACTGTTTTAAAGGAATTTCTACAGGAAGTGCCTGGAATAGGAAGATATATCGTGGAAGGATGTTCATTTTTACACTGTCAATTATATGACTGAGACTAAGAGAAGAAATGGAACTCCATCTTTGTGTCATCTTTAATTTTTGTTAAAAGAGGGCCATAATTGATCTCTGCTAGTGTTTGGATTTCTTTAGGCAAGTATATTCCTAAATATCTCAATGAGTTCTGATCCCAATTAAGTTGGAATTTATTTTTAAGGTGTTTTTGGGGAGTGTAATTAAAAGTCAAGATCTGGGTTTTTTGTACATTCAGTTTATATCCTGCATTTTTACCAAATGCTTCTAAAAGGTTCATTGATTCAGGAAATTAGTTAGAGGGTCTACTTAAGTACACCAAAATATCATCAGCGTATAGCGCTACCTTGTGATCTTCTCCGTTTATGCAGATGCCTTTGATATTTTCTGACTGCCTAATAACTGTTAAGGCTCTATAAAGAGTGCAAAAAGTAATGGGGAAAGTGGGCATCCCTGTCTCGATCCCCGCTCTAGTATGATGGTGTCTGAAATATATCCATTTATTTTTATCCGGGCTGATGGTTTATTATAGAGTGTACGGATACCCCTAACAAAATTTTCATGTATACCAAATTTTTCAAGGACTTTGTATAAAAAAATCCAACTCACAGAATCAAAAGCCTTCTCGGCATCCAGACTGATGAGGAAGGCTTCAAGAGTTGGATATGGTTTAATATGTGCAACGATCGCCTGATGTTATCGTGAGTTTGGCTTTGTGAGATAAATCCAGTCTGGTCATTATGTATAAGTTGAGGAAGAATCTTTTCTAGTCTTTTTGCGCGGATGGCTATATATAATTTGTAGTCAACATTCAGCACTGAGATTGGTCTGTATGAGCCGCATTCTCGTTTATCTTTTCCCTCTTTGGGGATAACCGAGATGACTGCCTATCTCCATGAGGGGGGCATTTTAGCATCTATTAAAGTTGTATTGCAAGCCCGAAGAAGGCTTGGCATTAACTCAGTTCGGAAGCCTTATACCACTCCGAGGGAAAGCCATCTGGGCCGGGTGACTTATTTGCTTTAAGCCTGGATATGTCACTGTTTAGCTCTGTCTCAGTTACTGCGGCTGTTAATATTTGATTTTGTTCCTCTGCTAAAACAGGCAGGTTGAGAGAATTAAGGAACTCTCCAATTTGTTGTTCATCCTTTAGGTGTGGTTGTGTGTATAAAGACTTGCAATATTTTTTATTTTTTTTTACGTTTTTTTGTATTTCATCGTGTTTATGGTGTATAGTTTTAGAATCTGGATTCTTTATTTTATATATAGTATTATCTACTTGTTGTTTTTGTAGCTTTCTCGACAAAAGTTTTACTGATTTTGGGCCTGATTCATAGTATTTCTGTTTTGTAAACACCATCTTTTTTTCAATTTCCTGTGAGTATAATATGTTTATTTCATTCCTAATTTTCTTTAGTTTTGTCATCCAATCTGGTCTTTGTTCCCTTTTATGCTGTGTCTCAAGAAATTTTTATTCTTTATTGAGGTTGGTTAGTTTTAATTGTTTTGCTTTCTTTTCATGGGCACAAAACAATATAATTCTCCCCCTAACGGCCGCTTTTAAGGCATCCCAGACTAGAGCCGGTTTAACCTCCCCTGTATCATTTTCTTCTAGAAATGTTTTGATTTCTTTTCTCATTTGTGTCTTAAATTGTAGGTTGTTTAGGATACTTGTATTTAGCCTCCACAATGTTCTTCTCGGGTTATCACTGATATGTATAGTGCAAGACAGGGGAGCGTGATCAGATAAATCAATACAACCAATGTCACAGTTACATATTCTGTGGCAATCTCTTTTAAACACAAAAAAAATTATCTATTCTTGAGTATGTATGGGGGCATGAGTAAAAAATATAATCACGGCTTGAAGGGTGAAAGTCTCTCCAGAGATCTAATATGCCCAGTTTTGTCATTAAAATATTGATTTTTCTATGCAGTGATGTAGTAGTCGAGTTTTTTGATGAGTCTAGTTTAAGATTAAGACGGATGTTCCAGTCTCCACCACATATGACAATTCCTGAGGCCGCAATCATTAAATCAAACATATTTCTGTAAAAAGCAAAGTCACTTCCACGGGGGGCATAGGTGTTATATAATGTTATTACAACGCCATCTATTTTTCTTGAAACCATTATATACCTTCCTTCCTTGTCTGATACCTCTGAAAGATATTCAAATGGTATTTTTTGTGATATCAGGATTGCCACACCTCTCCTACGGCCTCATTTATAAGATGAATAATATACCTTTGAAAAACCCATTCTCTTCAGTTTCTCATGCTCTGATGAGGTGAGGTGTCTCCTGTAAGAGCACAACCTGTGCATTTTCCTTTTTCATTTTCGACAGTATCTGACTTCTCTTAGCTGGGTTTAAAATCCCTTTCACATTAAATGAAATAATTTTGAGGACCTGATTGTTCATAGTCTGTTACATGGATCATCAAAAACATAACCTCTCCCGATATCTCTGGTTACATTAAAATTGTGTACTAACAAAATCTCTCCCAAGAAACAAACATAAAATGAAGACAAATAAGTTTTGAAAAGAACATCACCAAAACAGTGTAGACCAGTTGTTTCCGATGTAGAGGCTTGTTTCAGGTGAGCCTTGCGAGAACTTGTGCAGTCAAAGCCCCCATAAGGGAAAGTCCCACGGTGGTGGGGCCCTAAAAAATGGCCACATGCTAGCCGAGGTCCAGGTAAAGTGAAAATAAAACAAGCTTGAATAACATGCTTAGTAGCGAGTCCCGACTCCTTTAATTAGATAGAAAATAGAACTGTAGGAATCTTACATACCAGTAATGCTCCAAGGAAACCCTCTGGATCAATGCCGAATATCAGTCATTCAGGGGAAAACAAAAATCTTAACTGCACTTGTAAATCAATTGGAAGTCATCAGTCCCCTGCCGGTGGGGATTGCCTCCTGAATTCCTTAAGTTTTTCTTTATATTGTGAGCAATGATTCTTCTTAAGCCGTCTACTTGCCAGGTAGACAGGAGCTTGATCTCCTCTTGATCTGGGGCAGCGGAGGACCTCACCACATTAACTGAAAACTTGTGAAGCCATAATCCCTCGTCTCCTCTGCAGCATCCTGGTACAGCCGGGTGCCATCATCGTAGAAGACCCGTATCTTTGCCAGGATACGGCGTCTGGAACTTTATTTGTTTTTCTTTCAGCACTTTCTTTGCTTCGGTGTATTCACCGTGTTTCTTAAGCACTTCGGGGGGGAAGTCATGGTCAACGTAAAAGCGAGCATTGTTGCAAAACACTTATTTTTTCTGCCATGCTTTCCGGAGTATCTCCTGTTTCGTTCTGTAGCTCCCGAACTTGACTACGATAGATCGGGGCTTTGCCTGTGTGCTGGTGGGCTTCGGTGCCAGTGCTCGATGCGCCCGCTCGATTCCCAACTCCCTGTCCTTGGGGGAATTCGAGCGTGCTTTTCAACAAGTTGTCCAGAAATCCAATCATATTGGTGCCCTCTTTATCTTCGGGTATTCCGTAAATCCTTAAATTATCTCTCCGCACTCGAGCCCCCTGGTCAATCAGCCTGGCTTCCAGATTAGCCTGGTGCTGTGTTAGCCGCTTAATTAGTGTTGATGTAGCTTGAAGCACGGTCTCTGTTTCATCAATTCTCCCCTCTGCTTCATCCAGTCTGTCGTTGGCTCTCTTCAGTTCTTGTTTTATGTCTGATAGCTGTGCCATGTTATCTCTTCTGAACTCCCAAAGTTTGTTGAGGATACTCCGCAGGCTAGCTTCAGGTGCATCCTCGCCATGTGGGCACAGTCCTGACGAGCTGCTTCGGCTGCTTTGTCTAAATTCGGGCTCATTTTCCAACACATTCATGGTTTTCCTACTTCTAGTAGTAACCCCTTTCTCCATAGTTAAATAAAATGCACACTAGGATTTGTAAAAGTAGAAATTTGTGGGGTTATTTCACAAAACCGTTGGGAACTCGCTGATTAAGCTGTCATCCTCTAAGTGGCTAAACCGGAAGTCCCACCCTTAAACGATACATCTTAATCAACAGTTTTCCTGGAAAAAAATCTTTCTTGATAAGGTTGCACAATGGTAATCCCAGTTATTTTGCTGGATAATGTGAAGACAACTGGTATAAATCTCATCTCACATTTGTGCATTAACACTTTGCCTTTTTTAGTATGACATTTTTCAGAAGCTGCAAACAGTTTTTTTCCCCATTTACAATTTGAGTTTAAATACACTTTAGCCAAATACATTTAAACAATTTTTTGTTGTAATTCCTGACATTTAATCCTGGTAAACATTACTTGTCTTGGGTCAATGTGAAATGTCAGAGTAATAGTAGAGAGAAACACATTACAGTTTTCATTTCTTTCATCACATTTCCAATGAGTCAGAAGTTTACTTAAACTTAGTATTTGGTAGCATTGCCTTTTTATTGTTTAACTTCAAAACAGTCACATTTTTTGGGTAGCCTTTCACAAGCTTGCTGTAATTTTTTGCAAATTCCTCTTGACAGAACTGATGTAACTCAGTCGGGTTTGTAGGCCTCCTTGCTTGCACACACGCCTTTTCAGTTCTTCCCACAAATGTTCTATTGAACAAGGTCAGGGATTTGTGATGGCCATTTTAATACCTTGACTTTGTTGTCCTTAAGACATTTTGCCACAATTTTGGAAGTATGCTTGGGGTCATTGTCCACTTGGAAGACCCATTTGTGACCAAGCTTTTAACTTCCTGGCTGAGGCCTTGAAATACTGCTCCAATATATCCACATAATTTTCCTTCCTCATGATGCCATCTATTTTGTGCACCAGTCCCTCCTGTTGCAAAGCAGCCCCACAACATGATGCTGCCACCTATGTGCTTCATGACTGGGGTGGTGTTCTTTGGCTTGCAAGCCTCCCCCTTTTTCCTCCAAACTTTGAGGTTGTAATATCCTGAGTACCATGTCAACAACCATGCGACCATCTCAGAGACGAGCAAACAAGCAAGCACTCCAACATGAAGCAATGTGAAAATCCACAGAAAGAGCAGAAAAAAGTCCACTGTGCCAGTCTCAAATACTCCCATGTCGTCCTTTGTTGTTATCTTGATGATTAGATGTAGTGAGTTCATTTTATTCACCTGTGCACCGACCGAGGACTAGCGTTAGCTTGTGGTAGGAGCAGTTAACAGTGAGGGGAGAGAAAAATAAGGTACCATCGTAGCACAGAGAGTTGGGTCGTTAATCTCAAGCAAAATTCGGCAAGCAGCAGTCCACGAATTTGCTGCCACCAGTCTAACGCTGGTTACTTTTAGCGCATGTACGCACACACACACACACACACACACACACACACACACACACACACACACACACACACACACGTAAAATATCTGTAAGCCATTTTTGGAAACAAAAACTTCATGTTCACTGTCATGCACAAAGTAGATGTCCCAACGACTTGCCAAAACTATAGTTTAACATGAAAAAAAGTTTTAATGATGTTACCTTAAGTGTATGTAAACGTGTAAACTTCGGAGTTCAACTGTATGTCATACACTTACTGTATAGTAGCCATCATATATAGTTTCTGTTTTGTTTTTATTTGTAAACTTTTGGTAAAATGATTATCTCCATATATGAAAGATCTAATTCTATGAATTAGACCATTTTTACATTCTGACTTTTTCGACTGACTTCATCTGGTTTGGCTGGTCGTTAGGCTCTTATCTGACCCAATTCTCATTGGTCAGAGGTCAGTAGCTCAGTCATGAGTAGATAAATGTTTCCCTTGACTCCTTGTTGGTCATACCACATGTTTCTGCTGAATCTGCACTCAGCACAGGGGGGATTTAAAACATTTAAAAAACAGCATTCACCTTCTACCTGCTTACTGGGTAGGTCTTCTATTCCTCCCTCTGCCAGTTTCTCTCTCTAGATTGGCCATAATGTCTGCTTCTACCTGCTCTCAAACCTCCAGCCCCTGTGCCTCTCCTTTTTTGTCGGCACCAGGATTGCTGCAATGAAAAAAAAACAAAAAACCCTCGAGCTACTTTTATTTAAAGTTGGCTCTGTCTTTGCTCCGCTCTTGGATTTGAATGCTTAAGTTCAGTTTCAAGCCAAACATACTCAGGGGCCAAGGTGTGTTAAGTGTGAAGGGATCTATGTCTCTGCTGCCTGCATGCCAGCCCATTTCCTCATGCTCACGATTGCTGCTTCTCGGTGAAATAACCGTGGAGAGAGATTTTGGTCCCCTACACGCAGTTATGATCTCTAAGTTTTTAGATTTTTCTGTCTGTTGGCTTATTTGATTTTCACCTGAGGGATTGTGGAGTCTGCAGTATGACTAGTGCGTAGATTGGCTTTGAACCTAAATCTGAGGCCTGAGGTTCCTCTCTGCATACTGAATCTACAAAAAGCCAACAACATGATTGCGCTGCTATTTTTGAGTCTTTGCCAGTAGTATTGCCATTTTTACAAACATATTAAAGTTTAATTGTGTTTATTTGTGCATAGTCCTTAGCTCTTGAAGCCATGTAGTAATTGCATATGTGGCAGTATCTAGGAGTGCCAGGCAGCTAGCAAGGCTTATTATAACCTTCTTGTGATTTCTTGTCCGATTAGATGCTAGCACATTAGCCTGGCCACAGATAAAATGAAGTGCCTCAGTTTGTTCAGCCACGACCAGGAAATGGGGTTGAGGTTCTCTTTCCACTGTGCCAAACAAACAGCCTTCTAAGAGTGGAAATTAGTGCAATGAGCTAAAGCTGAGATCTTTGAGGTTTGGACTGACATTCTGTAGTTTCTCTCATTAGCTCTTACTATCCATTTGTCTCACTTCCTATACAGTTTGCCCATTTCCCTATTGCCTTTTTCTTTTTTTCACAGGACCAATTGTCCATCCTTTAATCATGTTTACATAGTTAGTTTTTCTGTTCTAGTTTTCTAACTCACAGTAAGATCTCACTGCCTGTCAGTGTGTGCTTATATCCTTTTTGTGGGTTCTTTATAACCTGAGGAAGTCATGTCAACTAAGCAGTTCAAACCATTGCAATTTACCTGGAGTGTCCAGTGTAACATACATACAATGTGACTCAAATGTTGGAGTGATTGCTGCTGCGGTTGCGGGTACAGATGAAAAGCTGGTACAGAAAAAAAACTACCATGTTGGTCAGTAAACACAATAGACACTAAAGATAAAAAACTGTCAGAAAAATTGTTTCAATTGTTTCATTTATTATTACCGGAATAAATATGATATTGCCCATCCCTAGTGTTGAATGGTGGTGTAATAGGGCAGATTGTGAGCATCAAGATTCTAAACCCCCTTGGTCTCTCTGTCTTTCCGTCTATATCCCTGTAGTGGCTCATTGTGCGTCGTCCAGACAGATCATCTCCCACTGGAAAAATTGCACACGACATGACTGTCCCGTCTGCCTGCCGCTAAAGAACGCCAGTGACAAGCGCACTCAGCAGCGTAAGTATAAGTAGCAGGTTCACTGTTGCTTAACAAGTTGCTCAACGTAACCACAGACACCAAAACACAAGGCTGAATTACATCCATTGTCTGTGTTCAATAAGCAGGACATCTAGACATGGCAAACTGTGTTTGTTTCATAAAGGTCTCAATCTTTATCTTGGTCATTACAGGAGAATATATTGGTATATTGAGCCCCAATAGTCCACAGTGAATGCCTTGTTGCTTTCCTGAATCCAGCCAGGGGCGTGTGTATGTTTTACCATTCGGTCAAGTCAGGCAGCTTACTTCTAGTTTTGAGCTAAAAGCACTCCGAGTAAGAGTGTGGTCCTGCTGCGCTTGTAATCTGACACACAAGAGGATAGGAGTGTAGTGGAGGGAGAGAGGGGGGAAATGGAGTGTGTGTACTAGAGGTGTTCCGCTGGGCTGTTTACTGCTAGGGCTTTTCCATTGGGACTTTTGGCCGCGCAACGTCAAACCATGTTGCACTGATGTGCGTTTCCGTTGTCAGTTTAAACGTGCCAAGTTGTGCCGTGACACGCCCAAGATGGACCGTCTCTAGGGGCCAAAGCACGTCCTGCTTACCACTGACCACCTGTGACAACCTTGCTTTTCCCCCCTCAAACAACCTTGTTTGTGAGACTCAACCCATGTCTGTGCAGGAGACCAGAGAGGAAGATGTTTCTGTGTGTTCATCTCTCAGTACTTTTGTAGCTTCTCACTGAATTTCTTTGGTTTGAAGTTTAGTTACTCTCCTGCGTCCCTGTTTGTACTTTATATCTGCATTATTTTACTTTCTGATTTTACTCCATCATAAAAGCTTTTAAATAACATAATTAAGAACTTTTAGGAAATTAAATATTTTTATTCACCGTTTTACAGATGCTCTTTTTTACCACTAGTCACAGCCAAGATCAGGCCGCTGCTTTTAAACATTATAAAATCAAGACAAGCGCCTTGCCAGTTAAAGACACATTTTCAAAGAGTTTGCCCTGTTGTCTCTGTCGTGCTTGGCTGACACCCTGAGTAAATCTAAACCAGCTCATGTGTATGAAAAAAGGGCTTTTGGCTACACCCCACTAGAGCAGGCGCAGGTTTGATACTCTGCCTCATGCTAAAACTGCTTTTAATTCTGTTTTGTTTTTCACTCTGTTCATGTAAATGTTGTCACAGGTTCACAGTCTGTTTTCTTTTATGTCCTACCAACTTGTTGATCCTTCTCTGGATACGTTAAATTCATTACTGTTATCTCTCTGGATTACATTAGTTATCTTTAAATGTTCTCTCCCATTCCCGTTCCCTCTCAGTCGTTTTTTCATTACTATACTAGTCCGCTCAGCATTTTTAATAACTTGTAGCATTCCAATGTTGGTCTGTCCCTGTTTGGCTTTATTGTTAAAGAACATGATACCGGGTCTTGTATCTCATCTGCCAACACAAACAGCACAGAATTTCTTTGTTCTGCCATCTCAGATTTTTGTCTTTGCACAAACGAAGAGAGTTTTTAGCGCAACCAAAGACTGAACCCAGAAAAATATGTTAATGCTCTGTCCCCTGAAGGGATTTATGCATTTATTCATTCACTGCTGTTAAAAGTATTTAGTCTTACATTCGTATTTTAGCTGTATCATGCTGCCATGTGATTGCATCGTGCCATAGAAGATGCAGCCACATGGCACATCAAAGTGTGTAAGTATGCATGTGTATTTGGTACTACCTGTCTTCTAAGTCTTTGCTGTGTTTTCACCCCAAAAAAATCTTTTTCATATTTATTGGACTTGGCACACAGTATCAACATTTTCATTTTGTTTATGTACTCTAGTTGGTGCGTCAGTAGAGTAAGCAAGATGGTCAACATTGCAAGCTGCGAACAGTATATTCAGTATGATTGTATTTGAGTATTACGACTTACTGCTTCGTCTCTCTCCCCAGCCAAGCTGAGCTCCCCCAATACTGGCCTCCAGAACCCCATGTCCTCTGTCGGTGTGGGCCAGCCAAGTGCTCCCACCATTAATACCTCAACTCCTATAGACCCCAGCTCCATGCAGAGAGCCTATGCAGCACTTGGGCTGCCATACAGCAGCCAGGCCACTGCGCAGGCCCAGACCCAGCAGGCCCCAGGCCCGGGACAGACAGCAGGCTCACAGAATGCACAGGCCCAGCAACAGCAGCAGCTTCCGCAGCAGATGAGGCCCATCAATGCACTTGGTAAAGCCAGACAGGCTGATTTTACTCCTATATTATGTATGAGCACTTATACAAACCTTTTCGATTTTGTGTCTCCTCTCAAAAACACTGTAAAATTACATCACACAACAACAAGGCTCAAATCTAAGAAGGGTTTCAGGGTCTAAGAATGCATGTGAAATTAATCTGACAGCAGTATGAGAGCTGTCTCTGAAAATATTAGGGTTTCACAGTATACATTGTTGTTATTATGATAACCGTCCATTTTCTGAGTCATATACCATGAAACCAGTATATCGCTGTGACTACTGACAATATGCAGGTATAACCGAGTTTAAAATTGTAAGGAAAAAAATCATAATGGAAAAATCATTGAAAAACATTGTTTAGTTAAGTGTTTGTTGTTTAGCTGCCTTTCCATCAAGTCCAGCTGCAATTTTGCTTGCTCTTGTTCTTGGTGTAGACATGGTGTCTATTTGGAGCTCAATTTTTGAAATTGAGGCAGTGCTGTTTGCTCACAGCTTCCCGTATTTACAGGTAACCAAATGGCTCTTGGAGGTGCGACAATGGGCGTGACCACTTCAGACCAGACAAACCTGCACACGGACTCCCTTCCCGCGGCACTCAACACTAACAAGTCAGTCTGCCAATAATTGTGTTTTATTCACCCTAAACATTTTTTCAATTGTGAGAAACTTAAATTGGCTAATGAGAATGTACAGGATTATGAGATCTCAGAATATTATGTCAAAAACATTGACACTGTATAAAAATACAGAAATAGAAAATGTAACTTCTACCCTTCCTCCTATTCCATCTTCAGTCAGCTGCTGTCAGACGGGTCAGCCGTGGGTTCAATGGGCAACCTCCCCACAGCAGCACCCATCTCTGCCACAGGCACCAGGAAAGCGTGGCATGAGCATGTCACTCAGGACCTGCGCAATCACCTCGTACACAAACTGTATGTACCCCTCCTGGAGAGATGTAACTCTTTGAGAGTGCTTGTTAGTCTCGGTACCTGTTAGTCCCCTTTTCTTGACTGTTCTTTCAATGCCTAATTTTTAAAGCATAATTTTTTCAACTAGCATAAGATATATTCATTGTTGAAAATTCTGTTTTTCCGTGGCAGAGTACAAGCCATATTCCCTACCCCTGACCCAGCAGCTTTGAAGGACAGACGAATGGAGAACCTGGTGGCCTATGCCAGAAAGGTTGAGGGCGACATGTACGAGTCAGCTAACAGCCGGGTAGGTTTTCTGGAATGGGTTTCAACTAGGACATAAGTTGGAATTGTTTACCTTATCAAGGCTGCACACAAAACCTTTTAGCATAGCCAATAAAATAAACATGATTTTTTTCAGCAACTTTACTATCTGCGCTTCCCTCCCTCCAGGATGAGTACTATCACTTCCTGGCAGAGAAAATCTATAAAATCCAAAAGGAACTGGAGGAGAAGAGGCGCTCAAGGCTACAGAAGCAGATTATGAACCAGGCACCTTTGGCTGCCCAGGGGGCACAGCAGCCCAGCCTTCCCCAACCCAATGCCTTTGGCCCAAGGCCACAGAGTAAGTACAATGTTTACAAGACTTACAGAATGCCAGGTAAAAATCTCAAATGGTTTAAAAGTTTCTTTCAACTTTTTTAAAAGCAGTTTTGGAAATCATGGACAACTGTTTGTGTCCCTGATAAAGTACCAGATATTTAATGCAGTTTCACATATTTTTTATCTATTAAAAATAATCCTCTTTGGCTGTAAGGCTGAGTGTCCAAGTTGACATATTACCCAGCCAGGGTTGGGTCATACTGATACCAATGGTTCCTGTGAGGTATGTTGTGGGTGTGTCAGCCTGAAAAGATTGTGCTGTATCGTTTATACTGTGGTAGATGTACCTTGAATTATCTCTATTTGTAAAAGGCCACTGTTTGAGCCATCTAGCCATCAATCATGTTTTCAGTAGCGTTAATCCATTTTTTGTGTTCTTGTATAAAGTTGAGAATAAATAATAAATGCAGTGGCAGCGGAGGCTTTCAGTGATTATTTGGCTTTTTTTCACTACAGCTGGTTATGTTGTTCTTCAGGCTCTCTTTTGACTTGTGTCTTTTTATTTTGCTTATAGATGGACCTGTTCCTCTGCCCAACATGCCAAATCAGATCATGAATCGCATGCAGGTTTCACAAGGTACATCTTGCATCTTGTGATCCACATTATAAGGAGACGGAGTAAGGCCCCAATCAGACAGAGTGCGTTTCTTGCAGTGACAGGCGTCTTTGTCCAGTTGTTTTGTATGGGTAGTAAGCGTTTTGTGTGCTGCTAATGCACCCTGGGCGCCTCACGCTTTAAATGCTCTGAGCGCCTCCCATTTTTGGAGGAGCACTCTGAATGTCCCGAGTTGAAAAAACTCAGTGCAGAAAATCATCTGAGGTCATTTGTGCTTTTTTTCTTATTGTCTAATCAGATGATTTGAGACACATTCCTTATGTGATGGAGACAACTAAGTTTGCAGTTGCTTGGAAACAGCAGTCATGGAGGAGAAACTTGTGCTGGCTGTTTCTGGATACTCGGTACTATGTGACTTTACCTATCGTAATTACCACAAGTTGAATAAAAAACAGCAGGCCTGGAGGCAAATTAGTGTGGCACTTGAGAATTTGGGTAAATTGTTTTCTATTGTTGCCTAGCAACAATAAAAGACTGCTCTTTTTTGTGTCCACTAAAGCCCCTTAAAAAGGCAGTGTGGTGCGTCTCGCGTTTTGTAACCTGCAAAACACGCTCTATCTGATTGGGACCTAAAACCAACTGGAAGACATGATTCAAAACATGAAACAGCTCATCATAGTGCAGAAAATGTATCTGAGAAAATTTATGTGTACATTGCTGAACATTGTGGCCCACTTTTCTGTCCAGGAATGAACCAATTCAACCATATGGCTCTGCCCAACGCCCAGATATCCCAGGCACCAATGGGAGCCCGAGCTGCCTCACCAATGAACCACCCGCAGCAAATGAACTTGAGCTCCGTCCCAGCGGTGAGGCAGGGCAGGGGACAGAGGGGCATGCAAATCACAGTAAACTTGCAAAACAAGCAGCCTTTTTTCGTGCTTAGCCAGATTGTGCCTGGCAGGGCATGTTGGAGCCCAGGTGTGGGCTAGAGGCATTGACCTTTTAGTGCAAAATAATGTGCCATGTTTATATGACTTCTTAAAGAACGGGACCGCAGTGAATACAAGGTGTGCGTCCATTTTGTGAATCTCAGTCCCGCATAATTTGGCCAATTACAAATCTGTGCTGATGTATCGGTTGGGGTCTAGTAGGGACGCAAATTTCCTTAATTGATCATCAGCCGTCTGTAATGATGCATTAATCATTAAAAGCCAATGAAATGCAAATGTTATGCTTTTGCTTGATTAAAGTTTATTTTAACAATTTACAGACCACGTTCACAGCTTAACTAGGTATTGGATTCATGCATTAAATTATAATAAAACAAAATGTTTTCAGCTAGGATTTTACTGACTTTTCTGGAAGACAAATTAGATGTGACGAAATAAGCATGGTAAGAAATTAATCGTATACCATCGCAGCATTATTATGCAGCTGGAATGCCAGGAGTGTGATTGGTATTGGCCATGGCTCATGCTCCCTGTTTGGTCAGTGGAAACTCTGCTAATAGTAATGTCCTCTTTTCCTACCTTGTAGATGGGCATGTCTCCCTCCAGGATGCCCCAGGCTCAGGGCATGATGGCTGGTCATGGTGGTGGTAACATGGTAGGCCAGACGGCCAGCCAGGGACCGTTTCTGGCTCAGACCCAGTTCCCTCCAGGAGCTGCAGTTGCTGCAACAGGTGCCATGAATGTCACCGTGGGACCTGGCATGGGCCAGCCACCTGCACAGGCTGCTGTCACCCAGGTGAGATATAAAGAGACACAAACTGTGTGGAGCTGTAGTAAACCATGTTGGATAACTGATTTCAGTAATGCTATCCCTTTTGGAGTCGCTACAAAGTTGTGCCAATTGCAACTAGCTGCTGGGGAACTTAACTGAAACTACTTTCACCAATCATACTACACACTAATTGCTCTTAAATTGTTCTCATACCAATCACAAGGTCCTCTCTAAACCTTAAATTGTGTGTGGTGTTGTTTGTCTTGTTGACCTTATGACTGTATGTTTGTCTGCTTATCTCGTTTGTGTGTGTGTGCCTGCCCTTTGTGTGTGTCCTCTCCAGCAGCAGCAGCAGAGTGCTAACCTCCCCATGAATGCACTTGGCCCCTCGCTGGGCCCTCAGCTAGCCTCCTCCCAAACCCCCTTGCACTCCACGCCTCCGCCTGCTGCCTCATCTGCCTCCACGGCTGGGGGGGCCACTAACCTGCCGCATCCCCAGCCCTCCAGCCGCAGCTCCACCCCTACCCTCCCTGGCCCTGCCCCAGCCCCGGGTGCCACCCCGCCCCGCCCCACCCAGCCCCAACCCCAGGCGGAGCTCCCCGCAGCAGCGCAGACGCAGCCCCCGCCTCAACCCCCTACCACGCCGGTGAGACTGAGAACCTCTGCATGCCCTGCACTCTGACCCCGCCCCCTCCCTCCCTCTGCAAACTCCCATCCCTCTTGACTGCCATATACCAACCCATCCCATCCATATCCACCTTTTCTGCCTGATAACTGCATCTTCACCACTGTTTGTAGCATCCATCACAAAGGGATTGTTACATCTTTCAACTTTAGGGAGCAATGAAATCAATATGGGAGCTGTTCATCGCTGCCATGGCTTCAGCCCTGCATGCAAAAAAAGCAATTGAGCAGTTGCCAGTACCTCATATTTATCTTTCTCCTTCTCTATCTCTCCCTTTGTGTTTCAGCTGTCTCAATCAGGGGCCAATCTGGACAACCGGGTGCCCACGCCGGCCTCAGCCGCCAGCGCTGACCTGCACTCGCAGCATGTCGGAGCAGACCTGCCTGCCCAGGAGGTCAAAGCAGAACCACATCATGACCAACAGGAGTTTGAGGCCGCTGGCGGCAAAACTGAGCCCAAGATGGAGGTGGGTTGAAGCTATGTGTTTCAGTACAAATTAACTGATGTCACCTATCCTTCTGTGGATTTATGCTGCTTTTAACTCATTTGTGCATTCTCTCCAATGATCCATCCTTCCCTACATTTTTAGTTAAAAACATAAAGTGTAAATAATATCTGACTCTGAACAATGTCCAGAATTTGTTCATCGTGGCAACAATTTACATCAATAATAAATGGGCTGTGCATCAGCTGGTAGAATAGATGGATCATGATACCCTTTCAAGTGGCCTTCTTTTGTCTTGGTCAAAAGGTCCAACTTGGATCAAAATGTTGTCTTTTTGAATAAATGTCATGGCTTCAGTGACGCTTTTTAAATGGCTTTGCACCTACATGAAATGTGTATTATTAAACTCCTTCATCCTTAATTTTGAAAACATTGAAAACTTGGAGGAAAACAAACAAAATTCAGACAAGAAGAAAAACACTTGTGTGGTATAGTGAGTCAGTGCCTTTTTGTCTGTAGACTGAGGACGACACTGCTTCAACGCTGGTGAAGAAGGAGGAGCCAGAGGAAAAGCCGGAGCCAATGGAGGTGGAGGAGAAAAAGCCGGAAATAAAGACAGAACCCAAGGAAGAGGAAGAGGGTGGAGCCAACAGCGCAACTTCCTCATCACCCTCTCAGTCACGGAGGAAAAGTGAGTGTGATGCCACGGAGTGAATAAAATCTGTGTATATAGTCTGTGATTGATCGAAACACTCAGTAAGCAAAGAGGGTTTCTGTCAGTGCCAGGTTTGTTAATACACCCACTCTGAGCCAACTGTGAGACCATCGTGACTTACTATGAGTTTCAATTAAACTTGTCACATTATTAGTCTGGCACTGGCTCTGAATAATATCCAGACTCTTTGATATTTCCATCATTTTACACAAATAATGAACAGGCTGTGCATCTGCTCGTTGATAAATCATGATGCTTGGCGGCCAATTAGTGTAAAGTTTCTGTTACAACTCTTGTAAGTTGCAAGTTGTGTTAAAATTAAGAAATGATCAAAACTGAGAAATGATCAACTAATCATGTAAAATGGTGTTGCTGTTGATGTGCTGTTGTTTCAGTTAAAATATTTGCTAATTAGAAACAGGTGATGTAATGTTGATATTATTGCTTGATAATTGCAACTAGGACAACATTTAATCTAGTTGTTTACAAACAGGTTGTACTCTGAAGTGTTCAGGGTGTCTGTTTAACTCTTTTTTGAATTGTGTCTTAAAGATATGACGGGTCTAGCATAGAAAAAGAGTTACAGTATTAGTATGAGTTAGTCTTTCTGTGTAGTTTTTCTCCTAACTTTGCCTTTTTTTTGATTACTTTGCACTTAAATTGCTTTTCCATTGTTCATTTTTCAGTCTTTAAGCCCGAGGAGTTGCGCCAGGCTCTGATGCCAACTCTGGAGTCTCTGTACAGGCAGGACCCTGAGTCACTGCCCTTCAGACAGCCAGTAGACCCCATGCTTCTGGGTATCCCGGTCAGTAGCACACATGCACTTGCCACCACTGCTTTTAATTAAAACAAAATGTTGTGGATGCACATAATTCAGCTGCCCTATTTCAGCTCAACCCATTTTATTTATTTGTCCTTCCCTCTATAGGACTACTTTGACATTGTTAAGAACCCAATAGATCTGTCCACGATAAAGCGTAAGCTTGACACGGGCCAATACCAAGAGCCCTGGCAATATGTAGACGATGTCTGGTTGATGTTCAACAACGCCTGGCTCTACAACCGCAAGACATCCCGTGTTTATAAGTACTGCTCCAAGCTGGCCGAGGTGTTCGAGTCAGAGATTGACCCTGTCATGCAGGGCCTGGGATACTGCTGCGGGAGGAAGGTGAGATGAAGGAGGTGGACATTAGGGAAGTTAATGTTACAGCAAATGGAGTAGGAATAAAATAATGAAAAAGCATTGATGTGAGGGATAGGGCTGTTTGACAACAAATTTTTGTGACATGAGTGCAAAGAGTTTGACTTTTCACCATGTGATTATGTATATTTTAGTGATTTGTCCACATGGCACTAAACATGAGGACAGCTCAGACGCTAAAATAAAGAGCTAAAATTTAACAAAATAACGGATTACTTTTCCTACTCCTGATAGAATTATTATTGAATGATTTTGTTGAAATTTTTTTAACCACTTTTGCCATCTCGCATGTCTCTGCAGTACGAGTTCTCCCCTCAAACCCTCTGTTGCTATGGCAAGCAGCTATGCACCATACCTACTGGAGGCACATACTACAGTTACCAGAACAGGTACCTACGTCTGTGTGTGAAACGATAAACCTGTGTGTTTGTTGGTGTATATCTTTGCAGTTATGAGTGGCTGTAAACTCAGATCTATTGGATGTAAAATATTACACTAGCTGAAATCTTCAGCTCAATGATTCATCTCATACACGTCAAACATTTGTATGCAAAGTTGTTTTTGTTGGCCAGTAAATGCAGCAATTTGAAGTGTATTAGCCATCCCCTGCAGCCTGGGATCTCTTTCTCTAGCTCTAGAAGGGGACCGTTGTGATCCAGGTAGTAGTGTCACCCTTAGATTTTTTGGCTCTGCTTCCCGGCCCTGGCACTGCATGAGACTACAAAATGGTTTTGCTCACAACATTTATTAACAGCCACGTTCCGGTGTTGCACTTTTAAGGGAAAGACTCTGAAGAACCTAAACCAAAAAGAGCTGAGACACTGAGAGTAACAAATCAGTGTGTTGATTGATTCTTTGCTATGCATCTACAGAGGGAATAAGTGAATTCAGTGTTGCTGCCCCCTCTCTAATATGCCAGATGAAAATATAACGCTTTGGTTAAGGCCACAAACAGTGTTGCCCATCATTGCCTTTTCTTCTCAGTTAAAAGCCAGCAGATGACTGTCTACAACATGTTCCCTTGCACCGCCTTCTGTACAAACAGTGTAACTGCAGCCCCCTTTTCACACTTGGACTGAGCACTTTGAGAGCGGAGCAGCACAGCAGCAGTAGTGATACAGCACAGCCTGAACGACAGCATGAGGCTCCTGCCGCGCAGTCCATTTACACACTCAATGGGAGCTCAGGGATTCCCCTGCCCTCTATTATTATGAAACATTTTATTTTGTGGACAAACATGAAGTAGTCGAATACGAAAGGTTGCAATGTTAACACATTTCTATTTTTCAGTGAAAAGGAACACAAGGAGCTGCAACTGTTGTTCAGCTACATGTATAGTGTTGAATATGCTGAATGTTAAATGCATTTATTTGCAGGTATCATTTCTGTGAGAAGTGCTTCAATGAGATCCAGGGGGATAGTGTGACATTAGGAGATGATCCTGCACAGCCACAAACGTAAGTCAAATGGCTAGTGATACTTTTTTATGCTTTCCATAGACGGCATAAAAAAATAATCCCAAATACAAAACCTACAAAAACAGCAAAGTACAAGTACATCATAAAAAGACTGTATAAAGAAATTTACATTTACTTTTTATTTACAAATTTACAAATATATTAAATCATCCAACAGGTAGTGCACGTTTAGTTTTTAAAATAAACTTTGGATCAGGTAGTTTCACAACAAAGCGCACAATTAAAAGACTATATAAAATAAATGTATAAATGGATCATCTCAAGAACAAGAGAAATGGTCAAATAAGCTTAAAATCAGGTCATGAGAGCAGGTTTAGGTAAACAAATAAGATTAATTGTTAAGTGAAAAGTCAAGTCTGTAAGAGATGGGAATTTAAAAGTAAGAACAGTGGCAGCAGATCAAATACTGACTGGAAGGCTGTTCAGAGCTGAGGTGCCAGTAGAGAAAATGGTCGATCACCCTTTGAGCTTAAAACTTAAACACTCTATAAAAAAAAACCGACCAAAACAAGTTGTAGATTTTTAGAAACATATTGTGACTCGAGACTTCCTCCCTTGTTCTGAAAGTTATCAAATTACTTTTGAGGAGCAAATGGAAAAGGTCCCTCTCACTTTAACCCATTCAGGTCAGAGTACCAGGTCAGCTACCAAACAGCAACCATGCAGCTCAAGTTTTGAGCAGTATCACAGTTTCTAATAAGATCCTCCAACTGTGAGAAGCATCCCCCTGTTTTTTTTATTGGATTTTTTTATTTTGTATCTCTTAAAACCGTGTCTTTAGATGCATATTCTGTATGCATTATTGATGTATTACTAAACAATACTAAAATATTATTGTGGCTTAGTGTTTTTGTCTTTCTTTTTCTCACTATTGTTGCTTCCTTTTTTCCTTCTTTTCTGTGACGCTTCAGGATGATATCAAAAGACCAGTTTGAACGGAAGAAGAATGATGTACTCGACCCTGAACCGTAAGTAGACACAAACCCCCACACCCTTATATTGAGAAGGACAAATACTGGTGGAGAAGCATGCTTCTTTTTTTAAAGAGTTTGTTGAGTAATCATTTTACTCCTTTTTCCTGATCACGTTTTAAAAAGTGAATTTCTGCCTCCCACATCTGGCTTTCTTTGTGTGCTTTTGATGCACACTCTGCATATGTTCTCCCTGGTGCTCTGTCTCTGATCAATCACTTTGGTTTCAGTGAGGCCCTGGGCCAACTCAGCAGCTCCACCTGCTGAGTGGAACTCGGTAGTCTCAACAGACACACTCTGTCTAATGAGAGTGCTTTGATATTCAGTGATTGCCTTTCACATTGTCATTGTGAGATGCAGATGTGGCTGGTGGCGGCCATTCTAGACAATGCTTGTAATTTCACCAGGTGCGCCGTGGAACGTTTCAGAAGCGAGACTCAGCGCCTAATCTGCTACACAGAGCAGATCGAGTCAGCTAGGAAGTCAGCTACAGGAACGACATAGATAATCCGGCCAATTTTCAAAATAAAACAATCCGTGCAGACTCAGGATCGTGATTCACTTCTTAAAACGGACAACAAAGAAACCATTTAACTACGGAGCCTACTCACCCATGGTAGAAGCACAAAAATCACGGAAAACTGATGAAATAAACACAAACTGAGCAAGTGAAAAAAAATCAGGCAGGCACAGCGCTTCGCTTCTGAAACGCTCCCGGTAGGGTATGAAGCCATGTGGAGAACGGAACAAAACGGCGTCGGACATGTGACATTACAGAGCGCTACCTGGTGGAATCAAGTAGTTGGTGTTAAATATGATGCACAATAATCCTCCAACAAAGGCGCACTTGCATTGGCTGGCTTGCAAGTGTGTAACGACTGGAGGAACATAAATCTGAATGGGGATGTTTGTGTTGCTTGCTGCCTCTGAAGCTAACATATCAACATTCATACAAAAAATGGCCATCAGGTACATGTCCAGTCATGTTCAGAGTACATAAAAAAGTGCTATTGCTGGACTTCTGCACTTTTACTATTTAGCCAGCACTATTAATATAGCCAGGTAGTGTTGAATGTCTTATTCTTATTTTAGATGTAACACAAAGATTTCTGTGGGTATCTGTGAACGTTTTAGCTGATTCAAAATGTGGAATTGTCTTCCTGAATGCTTGCTTTTCTTTAGGTTTGTTGAATGTAAAGACTGTGGACGGAAGATGCACCAGATATGCGTCTTACACTACGAGGTCATTTGGCCATCTGGGTGAGATATCAACATCTACTTTTAATAGAAGTGTGTTTTTTCATATTTTGTTTGTTAAATGAAACAGTAAGTTAGACCTCTCTTCTCTTTCCAGATTCATCTGTGACAACTGTTTAAAGAAGAGTGGAAAAACACGGAAGGAAAATAAGTTCTCTGCAAAACGTTAGTCCAATTCTTCATTTGAATTCTAAAATATTGTGTCCTTGAAAATGTTTCATACATTGCTCAAAATGTCGGCAGATTATTGCAGTTTTATCTCACTAGCACAGAAGACACAAGATAATATAAACCACCTCCACCTGGACATGGGCTGCAATTTTCTCAGTGGCTTTCCTGCAGTGACAGCCTTGTTTCACTGGTATTTTTCTTTGTTGCTGATTGTAGCTCTTCAGAACATATCACCTTTATGGCTTATGTGCTTTCATGGTTTTACACAGATGGCTTCCAGCGATTTTCTGGAAGGTGCAGGTTGCAGCTGCAGGTCGTTTAAGACTCAGTGTAACCCTGCTTTTCTTCAGTCCTACAAAGTTAAAAGATTTGACATTTCTCTAAAAAATGTTTCCCGTGTTTGTACACTGTAGGGCTGCAGTCGACACGACTGGGAATGTACATTGAGGACCGTGTGAATAAGTACTTGAAGAGACAGAACCACCCAGAGGCCGGAGAGGTGTTTGTGCGAGTGGTGGCGAGCTCCGACAAAACGGTGGAAGTTAAACCGGGCATGAAAGCCAGGTGAGACCATCAGTGACGGGAGGACTGGGTGAAAATGTTTCAAATGAGATTTTGATCTAGAATTTTCCATCAGAGACCCAACACAGTCTCCAGAAACAGGCTCATAAGTCTAAGTAAGGTATACATGTGTTATTTGATCATCATTTATCAAATAGAATTGCCTTTGTAAAATATATGAACAACCAAAGAGTCAACCAAATACCTGGCGTCTGTGGCTCAGGTGGTAGAGAGAGCGGTCGCCCAGTGATCGGAAGGTCGGTGGTTCGATCCCCGGCCCCTGCAGCCACATGTCGAAGTGTCCTTGAG
>JBBPCS010000283.1:2690367-2719655 GCA_037974645.1 Hollardia meadi
CAAGGTAGTCACTGCCACCAGTGTATGAATGGGTGTGAATGGGTGAATGCCTACTTGTAGTGTAAAGCACTTTGAGTAGTCAAGCTGACTAGAAAGGTGCTATATAAATACAGGACATTTACCTCTCTGCCCTCTTGGATTTGTAGATGCACCAGCAGAGCTTGTGATTGTCCTGAGCTTTTTTTTTTTTTTTTTTACTGTCCCTGCCATACAAAGCTGAATGCCCTCTATAAAGCTTTTACACCCGCTCAGACTGATTGTGGAGCCTGCATGCTTGACAAGATGGAGTACACACCCTCTCCGATTGTCTCAGAGGGTTGTTCATTGTTTCATCACACAAGATCAAAGTCTGCAACCCTCGGCCCATCCTCACAGGGGACGAGGCTTTCATCCAAGAACCTGTTATCTGCAAGTTGACTGATTTAAGGCTGTTAGCTTTTTATTGACTCAAGACCACTTGACTTGAATTGTCCCATTATTATGCTCTTGTCTATCGTAAAACACAGCGTAACATGGCAACTTCTCGGGCAGCTCATGACTTTTTTTTTCCCAAGGAGCATTTATAGTCACAATAAAAAAGAACATTGTAAAACTTTTACTATAAAAAGGTGGATGTACTATATCATACATGCTTTAGCTAAGAATTTGGTTTTAATAAATTTTTATGGCCGCATGCCAATAAAGTAAGAGAAACCTTCATATGTTGTCCATACCTTTGTATTGAGTGTGTTGTGTTCAGAGCTGACCCTCCCAACATCATATCGCACGCCAGTGATTTAGCAGCAAGTAACTCAAGACAGAATGTCACAATATGTTGTACCTTCTCTAATATTTGATTTTGTCTTCATCACGACAGGTTTGTGGACACGGGTGAAATGCCCGAGACCTTTCCCTACAGAACCAAAGCACTTTTTGCCTTTGAGGAGATTGATGGCGTGGATGTGTGCTTCTTCGGCATGCATGTGCAGGAGTATGGCTCTGAGTGCCCATTCCCCAACACTAGGTCTGTACATCCTAATATTGTATGTAGTACATGGCATTAAAGGAATGGCACTTCACATGCTTTTTATGGGTGAAATTGACCATGTTGCCTCTCTCTACCTGTGCAGACGGGTCTACATATCATACCTTGACAGTATTCACTTCTTCAGACCTCGGATTCTACGAACAGCAGTGTACCATGAGATCCTCATCGGCTACCTAGAATATGTCAAGAAACTCGGGTATGTCTTATTCTGCTACTTCTTTTCTGCTTCGCCTCTTGAAAAACATGGGAAAGAGTCTAAGCAGTGAACTTTGTGATGGGATTCAGTTCTTGGCAGCACATGACATATACACCATCTCTTTGGTCTTATGTTTGGTCTGTGTATGCCCTCAGGTATGCCCAGGGCCACATCTGGGCATGTCCGCCCAGTGAAGGAGACGACTACATCTTCCACTGCCATCCTCCTGACCAGAAGATCCCAAAGCCGAAGAGACTGCAGGAGTGGTACAGGAAAATGCTGGACAAGGCCTTTGCAGAGAGGATTCTGCATGACTACAAGGTAAGGAGGAGAAAGTTTTTTCTGAATACTGGCACAAGGCTTACAAATGAATATGTGAATACTTAAAACAAAAGACAGTTTTGCATTTGCATGCAGACTTTTTTATTAATTTGTAAAGGGAGATAATTTACTGTACTGTACATTCCTGTTTCACTATTAACAGCTTAACACACGAAACATGTAAGTGCTCAGTGTGTTGGATTACCGAAAACAACTAAAACACATCTTTAAAAGCTTGTTGTTTTTTTTTGTCTTCCTTTCAGGACATCTTCAAACAGGCGACAGAGGACCGCCTGACCAGCGCTAATGAGCTGCCATACTTTGAAGGCGACTTCTGGCCCAACGTGCTGGAGGAGAGCATCAAGGAGCTGGAGCAAGAAGAGGAGGAGAGGAAGAAGGAGGAGAACACAGCTGCCTCTGAAACTCCTGAGGTGTGAACATTGTGTCATGATTTGATGATGTGATAATAGACATACACATGAATTTGTAACTCCCCTCTCTGGTCAAGTTTTATCATCTTTGACAGCCATTTTACACTTCCAGGCTTCTATAGATAAAACATACTTTCATATACTCCTTTTTCTAACTGTCAGTAATCAACATAGTGAGAATGTGTATTTCATGAGCTGTTTTCTTTAATTGTTGTCATTGTTTAACTCCCAAAGGGTACACCAGGCGACAGCAAAAACGCTAAGAAGAAGAACAACAAGAAGACCAATAAAAACAAGAGCAGCTTGAGCCGAGCCAATAAGAAGAAGCCTGGGATGCCGAATGTAGCCAATGATCTGTCCCAGAAGCTATACGCCACCATGGAGAAGCACAAAGAGGTCAGACATGTTTTTGTATAGTTCATAATAGATATTGAAAGCTGTTTTAAAAATAAATGAGAATTTTTATTTAAAAAATGTGTGCATTAGATGATGAATAAAGGGCAATCATTTGGCTTGTGCTTCTCTAACTGTTATTTCTTTGTTTTTTCCCCGTCTGCTGAAGGTGTTCTTTGTAATCCACCTCCACTCTGGTCCCATGGCCAACACCCTGCCGCCCATCGTTGACCCAGACCCCTTGCTCTCTTGTGACCTGATGGATGGCCGCGATGCCTTCCTGACTCTGGCTAGGGACAAACACTGGGAGTTCAGCTCTCTCAGAAGATGCAAGTGGAGCACCATGTGCATGCTGGTTGAGCTGCACAACCAGGGACAGGACCGCTTTGTGTACACTTGCAACGAGTGCAAACACCATGTGGAGACACGCTGGCACTGCACTGTATGCGAGGTAGGTTACTGTTAATATGGTTAGTGTGCTGTATTGTGTTTTTACACTGAAATAACGGAAACAGTTCAATCACACTGTAAAAAAGTTTGGAAGTTTGTCAGCGGACAAGCAAGGATAAATCAGGAATTATATTCATGAACTGCATCAAATTTTGTATTCTTAACAAGAATATATTTATAAATCTTTTGACAAATCAAATCATTAGACTTGGTTTGGCTCATTTTAATTTTAATTTTCCCATCTGCCCATTTCTGCAGGACTTTGATCTGTGCATTAGTTGTTACAACATAAAGGGACATGAGCACCAGATGGTGAAATGGGGCCTTGGCCTGGACGACGACAGCAACAGCCAGAGTGGAGAGGCCTCCAAGAGCCCACAGGAGAGCCGGCGCTTAAGTATCCAACGCTGCATCCAGTCCCTGGTCCACGCTTGTCAGTGTCGCAATGCCAACTGTTCTTTGCCGTCCTGCCAGAAGATGAAGCGAGTGGTGCAGCACACCAAGGGCTGCAAGCGCAAAACCAATGGTGGCTGCCCTGTATGCAAGCAACTTATCGCTTTATGCTGTTACCATGCAAAGCACTGTCAGGAGAACAAGTGTCCTGTCCCGTTCTGCCTAAACATCAAGCACAAGCTTCGCCAGCAGCAGCTGCAGCACAGGCTCCAGCAAGCCCAGCTGATAAAGAGAAGAATGGCCACCATGCAAGGCAGAACCATGCCGCTACCGTCCCCACCGGCCACAGCTGCCCCCAGCACTCCCACTTCCCATGCCCAGCCCAGCACTCCCCAGACACCCCAGCAGCCACTCTCCAACCAGCCGCAGACGCCCAACTCAGCAGGTGTCATGTCCCCCTCTTTCTCGAACACACCTCGCAATGGCCAGCCTCAAGCACCGGTGTCTCAGGGCAAGCCTGGGCCCCAGGCCTCCCCTCTACACCAGCAGCAGTCACCCCTCCCCCAGCCACCCCAGCCACCTCAGCAGCTACAGCAGCAGCCTCCCCTTGCTGCGGTCAAGATGGCGCGGCACATCGAAATGATGGCACAGGCTCAACAGAACTACCGGGTCAACATGAACGGCCTGCCCATGAACCCACAGCAGCCGCAGCAGCGCATGACCGGACCAATGCAGCCACCCATGCAGATGGTGCCAGGGCCCCGGGGACCACAGGTCATGCAACCGGGCATGGCCCCAGGACAGTGGCCTGGAGCTGCAGGGCCTATGCAGGCAGCTCAGACTCAACAACCAGGCCTTGTCCCTGGCCAGACCCCACAACCGGCCATGACCATGCAGCGAGCCATGCTGCCCCCAGGACAGCAACCTCAGCAGGGCCAGAGGATGCTGATTCCACAGCAGCCTGGTGCCCGGCCACAGACACCCCAGAGACCTGGTGCTATTGCACCCAACGCCCTGCAGGACCTTCTTCGCACCCTCAAGTCTCCCAGCTCGCCCCAACAGCAGCAGCAAGTCCTCAACATTCTCAAATCAAACCCTCAGCTAATGGCTGCTTTCATCAAACAGCGAACAGCCAAGTACCATGCCAACCAGCCACAGCAGCAGCAGCAGCAAGCAGGTCAGCAACAGCAGCCCGGCATGCCAACAATGCAGCCCATGGCCATGCCAGGTGGGGCGGTGCAGAGGCCAGGGATGCCCCCTCAGCAACCCCAGCAGCCTTCTGCGCAGGGCATGGCTGCATTAGGGGCTCAAGGGCAGCTAATGAACGCAGCACACAACACAAACCCCCAGATCCAGGAGCTCTACCGTCTGCAGCTCTTAAGACAACAGCAGCACCAGCAACAACAGCAGCAGCAGCAACAACAACAGGGAGTGATGTCTCAGGGCCATCCTGGCCAGTTCCCTGCTCAAGCGCAGGGTACAGCCGCTACATACTCCCAGCTCCGCATGCAGCAACAGCAGCAGCAGATAGCCATGCAGGCAGGTGCAGGAGCAGCAGGGGGACCCATGGGCCAGCTCCCACCCATGGCTCAGATGGCCCAGCCTGGCATGGGGATGGACTCCACCCAGAACTTACTTCATCAACGAATGCTGCAGCAACAACTTCCTCAGCAGCAGCAGGCCGTCCTCAAACAGCAGATGGGCTCTCCTGCCCAGCCCAGCCCCATGAGCCCCCAGACCCACCTGCTGGCTGGCCAGCCCCAGGGTGGAGCCCACCTCCCTGGCCAGCCCTCATTAGCCAATGCCCTCAACAACCAGGTCCGTTCCCCCGCACCAGTGCAGTCCCCCTGTCCGCCTTCGCAACAGCAGCCCCAGCAGCAGCGGCCACATTCCAGTCCCTCCCCACAGGTCCAGAACCAGCCCCAGCCCTCGCCGCAGCACCCACATCCACCCCACTCGGCATCCCCCCATCCGGGACTCGGGGGCCCGCTGTCAGGGTCCATAGAGCAGGGACACTTGGGGACACCAGAACAGAGCGCCATGCTACCGCAGCTTAACACACCCAACAGAGGGGGGCTGAACAGTGACTTGGGGATGGTGGGAGATGCTACAGGGGACACTCTGGAAAAGTTTGTGGAGGGATTGTAGCATTTCTGCTGGGAACTAAAAAACACAATGTCGTTCCCAGGGACCCATCCTCCCACCCCTCTTCCTCCTTGGTTCCCCTCAGACTCCTTATCCCGTTCGAGGGCTTTGTTTGTTCTTTCTAAGGTTGAGAACGTTTTTTTTGTACTGACATGTAAAAAGTTTCAACTGTTGTAAAAAGAAAAAAGATAATTTGGTCGAGAAAAAAAGTCAACAACTCTAGGGAATGTAACTTTCCTAAACCCAAGTGATGGGTGTTTCTTCCTTAAGATGTTGAGGGATTTGCAAGTTGCTTCTTAAATGAAATTGAAATCACAAAGAATATATTTTTTGGTTCAGACCAAATGTGTTCAATACTCAATTTATTTTTGGTTTGTTTTTGGTATGGTTTCATGCCTTATTTGTTTCTTTCTTCTTTTTAAAAAAAAAGAAAATGTACAATTGCATTATATTATTCATATCATTTTATTTTGTACTTTTTGAAAAGAAACTTAAAGCATTTTTTTTGTTAAAACTGTATAATAATTTGGGAATTGGGCCAGGTTTTTGTTCTCAACTCAAGTTGTCATTCCTGGCAATTGTGATGTAGTGTTGTACCATTACTCCAAGGTGATGCATTCAGGGACCGTTCCCCTCCTCTTTGTGTGTATGAAGAGCACTCAGTTGTATTAAAATAGGAAATGGACTGCGGCAGGTTGTGTAGACACGGGCATGTATGCAGGCGCACATGAACACACTCACACAGACCCTCACAGTCACTAAAATAACTACAGCTGAGACTGGTTTCACAAACACAGACAACATGGACTGCAGTGGCCTGGAATTTGGAAAATCTGTCTTGCAGGTGTAGAAAATTGTTGCTTTGACATTAAAAAGAATTTGTCATACTTTTTTTGTCATAAAAATGTTGTAAAGTGTAAAGAGAGTGTGAGAAAGAGACCAGCCCCCTAAGCTGAGGTGGAATGATCACCTGTTTTTTTTTTTTGTAGGCCACATCTCAGATGACCTCCCATACTCTAAATTTTACATAAAGCTGTGTTCTATCTAGAGGTGAGGGGCACATTTGAGATTCATCCTGAGGAAAAACTAAATGTTATCGACCCTCGTTCCTCTCACAAAAACTTGAATTAGGGGGGGATTTACTTTTTCTCCTATTGTAAATCAAGTTCAGCAAAATACTATAAATATAAGGAAGAGAGAATGAAATCACTGTATAAACTGGTAAAAGACTCATTTCTTACTTATATACCATATTGTTAAATAAACTGTGTGCAACAGAAGAACTCAGTACTCTGTTGACTAAATGAGGCACCACTCTTGTTGGTTTGTGTTCATTTGTTTCAGCTGTGTTTCATCATCTGGTCACCAGCAACGTCAAGCAGAACAAGCGACATTGGTCAGAGAAGCCCCTCAACCGTCCGACTGGTTGAAACTATGTCTGAACTTTTCTACCCTAAAATCACATTAATTTCTTTTGACAATACTGTTTAACTTTATTCTCCACCCCAATTTCTGGACATTAAAAAAGTGGGAGTACATTTTCAGGGTAGTTTATATGTAGTGACTCATGACTTGAGAAATAGAGCTCATGTTACATTTCAGAAACCAAAAAAGGTTACTATTAAAGGTGTTTTTATTGATTGGTAGCAGGACGTGGTGGACATCTTTATTTGATAGTGCACCTTTTTTCCAGCGTAAAGCAGAAACGAAGTCAGTTCTGCTCTAGTCCTACTACTTAATTTAGAAAACCCATTCAGGTTAGATTAGTGAGTGTGAAAATATCAAAGAAACTGTAATAAGAAAACACTAATAATAACATTAAATTAAAAATATTTCTACATTTTGAAGTTAAGTCTAATGGAAATCTTGACTGAGTTCAAGTAATTTTAAGTCATATGCTTTGCAAAGGTCTTTTAAGTGGGATAAAAGCAGAGGACCTCTCTATCAATTAACTGTTTTGAGATATTCAAATCAACCTGAAGCAAGTCCTGTCTGGATTGCAGGCTCATAAATACACCCAGACCACAAAGTAAATGATGAAAGGAAGGTTTAAGTTTGTAGTTGTGTATCTTTGAAAAAAGAAATAAAGATGCTCCTGGTAATGAGTATTTTTCATTGGTGATGTCCGTTAAGTTCCAGACATTTCCATAAAATTATAAGAAAGGGGTGTCTTGAGTAAAATATTTATCCTTTTAGCAGACTGTAGTAGTTGGATCTTTAGTTTTGTCAGTTCCGACGTGTCTTGTGATTGTGTTACCCACTGCACTCAGATGTTGGGACAGTACCCTATATTTCTATGAATCAATAACAGCTTCACAGATAAACAAATCATCCCGCGATCAAATACGCTTCGCTTTCTGTCTGAACACACCGTAATATTGACAATCTCTCTCATTCTAAAGGGGACGACAATTAAGTACTTAACAAAAAGTAAAGACACGAGGCCTGTGCATAAGGAAACACATGGAACATTCTGCATAAATAACCTCCCTGCTTTATAATTGTAGGGTATTTGTAATGAATGTAATCGCTTGTAGTTCAGTCACACCTGCTAAAATATCAATTTGGTTATTTAAGTAGTGCTCTGATGAATTAACTTTGAACTATCGTCTATTGAAAATTAAGCGATGCGTTGAAGTCACGTGACTTGGACGGCACTCGTCATTCGTTCACCGTCACCTGACCGGAAGTTCAAACTGACGCGGATGTGTGTAAGTACTTTTGAAATGAAAACAACTCCCACCGCCGGCTTTTTAACTTGTTTTGTTAGCAATATCATCGCAACATGACGTTACATATAGTTTAAAATACACGAGGGTCATCGCTGCGTCAGAGCTTTTGAATGAACAGCGATGAAGCGGAAAGCTAAAGCTGAAGAGCAAATTCATCAGACCTGGGTGAGCATAAAGCATGAGCAGCTAGCTGGCTGCTTGTTGTCTGTGTTAACTGGTATTTTCACTACAAATATACGCTTTCAAGCATTATTTGTTAAGAATTTGTCCCAGATATAGCAGTTCTGTAGATGTGTGGATAGCTGTTGCTGTTTATTTCCAATAAAAGAGCCTTTAGTCTTGCTAACACGTAGTTGGTGCTTGAGCAGGTTTAAAAAGAACAGTTCACCCCGGTTCAAAAATACGTATATTTTCCTTCACCTGTAGTGCCATTTATCCATCCATATTGTTTTAGTGTGAGTTGCAGAGTTTTGGAGATATCGGCTGTAGAGATGTCTGCCATCTCTCAAATATATTGGAACTAGATGTCACTTCACACACTTCACTGCAAAGTCTATTTCCAGAAATCACGACCCAGTAACTCAAGATAATCCACAGACCTTGTTGTCAGCAGTTTCATGTAGGAATTTTCTTTCTGTATCACCGTGCAGAATTATATCTGAATCTACTCATGGATGAGAGGCTAGCTAACTGAGCTAGCTAACGTTACAGCTCAGCCAAGGAGGACCCCATTAATGTTTACATCCCGCCCTGTCACGAGCACGAACATCTTGTCCATGAGTAGATGCACGTTTCCTTCTGTGTGGTGATATGGTGTAGTTTGGTAGAAGAAAAAAATTGTTCCTTCATGAAAATTGCTCACAACAATGTCAGTGGATTATCTTGAGCAACTGGGTCATGATTTCTAGAAAGAGACATTGCTGTTGAGTTTTTCACATGTATATTTTTTGGTGCCATCTACATCCATTATATTTGAGAGAAGTCTCTACAGCTAATGCTTCCAAAACTGAGCAACAATTCATGATTTTGAGGTGAACTGTCCCTTTAATTCCTCTGTCACTTGTTGGTCCCTGAACCCAACTCTGGTCACCAACCTAAACTATCTCTCTTTACAAACCGGTCGTTACAGTTGGCACATGCTGGCATTGCCTTTTAATGCAAGACAAAGTACACCATGATGGATGACTCGGACGAGGATTTTGTGGATCTCTGCTCAAAGCTGCTAAAACGAGTGCGCAAGAAACCAGGTGAGCCCAGACGGCCAAGAAAGGCAGAGCCCTCTAGCCAGGCAAGCGATGGAGACAAGAGGAAGAGAAATCACAAAAGAGATGGTGACTCTGGGTCTAAGTGTGCTGGGACCCAGCCTGTTCGTACAGGTGCAGAAGCAGAACAGGAAGTGGTCTGTGAAGGGTCTGGATGTGATTCAGGAGATGCTGGGAGAGCTGAGAGAGGCTTGACGGCGAAAGACAAAGTGCTCCAAAGAATGCAACAGTTCAAGAGAGCCAATCCTCAGAAGATGGTGCACAATGACAAGAGTCCTGCAACAAACCATGAGAACGACTGTGCACCTCTTCCACTTCTGGTGCAAAGACAAGGTGAGATAACAGGATGATTGGCACAGATTGATTCTTTGCAGCGTTTTTTCCCCCAGATAACAGAGGGAATACAGATGTAATTTTCTCTCTGTGGGGATTGTTTTTTTTTGATATAAAGTCATACAGTAGACCTGACTGATGTTGAATCCCCCATTTTTGACCATGTGTACTCCCAATAGGGCTAATTTAACAGTGTTTTCATGGTGGCTATTAGAGCTTTTAGAAGATAGTTGCTAACAAGAAGATAATGAGAAGTAATGAGGATATGTTAGCCCGGCAGATAAAGACAGTGTTAATTTCATCCAGATAGAACAGTGTTATGATTTCAGAGTGTATTAAAGTTTTAAGGCCTAAGAAAAGGCACAATTGTATTTATGTCATGATTGTATTAAAGTCACAATCCATAAAGTGTCCATTAGGGATCGACCAAAATGTTATTTTTCAGGGTCGACACCACTTATTAGTTAATCAGGAGACCAATAAATGATATTTGGAACAGATATACATTTGCAGTAAAAATGAAAATCGTAGTGTTGACATTTAGAATAACCTGCGATGGAATATAACTAAGTACAATTTACTCAATGTACAATTTTGAGGTACTTGTACTCGCCTTGGGAATTTAAATTTTCTGCTACTTTATACTTCTATTCCACTACATTTAGTTAAAAAGTAAGTTACTAGTTAGTTTTCAGATTATTTACTGTTGTTGGCTGTTACTCGTGACCTGTAACCAATCAGATTGCTGTGGGTGGGAGATTGAGTGAGACCACTGATTGGTACATACATGCTGCATCAGAGCTGAAGTAAAGCATTTTTAAATTAACAAATTTTTTCAGCAATCTGACAAAAACAATACTGATAAACAGAAAAATGCTCAATTTTGGACATGGTTATTGGTCTATCTCTAGCTGCCATCAGTGTGTGAGTGGGTCAATGAGAGTCTTTGGATAACGGCGCTGTACCAACAGATATAACAGCCTCACCAAGTATCTGTATGTCCCACCTCCCCTCTGTACCGTTCCCAGATACTCCAGAATCCCTTGGCTCAGGCCTTCACCTGGAGCCCCAGGACAGTGACGAGGCTCTGGCCCTGCGGCTGCAACAGGAGCTGGACAGGGAAGCAGCACAAGCCCAGACAGTGGACCTGGAGGACGGAGGCCTCTTCTTCTGTCATATCTGCCACAGAGACATGACACACATGACCCCTGAGGGGCGAATGCAGCATGTCAACAGGTGTGGACATTTATTCTATTTGCTTTGTAGGCATTTGACTGATGCTCTTATCTGATTTGCAGCAGCAAAATGAACTTAAATATCTGGACTGCAATCACTAGACTGGTGGACACAGAGTGAGAATGATCCCCCCACCCCCCCTTTTTTTCAGGTGTTTGGATGAGAGTGAAGAAAGCGCCCCAGCCCCTCCTCCTCCTCGTCCTGGTGTCCCAGACTGTCCCATCTGTGGCAAGAAGTTCAAGTCCCAGAAGAGTCGCTCTGCCCACCTGAAGCGCTGCTCCTCAGACATGGGCGTCGCCTCGGCTGTGCTGCTGCAGGCTCTGCAGAGACAGGCTGAGGAGACCCAGAATGTCCCCACTGCTAACAGACTGTGAGTCAGACTGTCTCAGTGCAGTCCAGCTGCAAGAAAGCATCTTAATATGATTGAGCTTACAGTTAGTCGCAACATTTGATGCTGCTCTGCAAGTATTTTTGAGACAAAATGTGGCTGTTAATGACTTTAACCATCCGCACATGGAGGGGTTTCTCTGCATCATTTCAGTCAGTCTAACAGATGGAGAAGGTTGGACATCACCTGATCATGTTTGCATTGCTTTCCCACAATAGCAATAGCTTATATCTATCACCTAACATCAGCATTTGAGTATGTGCAAAGCTTAATCAAACATCATCTATCTTTTTCCCTCCAGCATCGAGACTGGAGGCACCAAAAGAAAAGGTCCGTCCAAGCCGGGTCTACCAGCAAGGAAGAAGCCCAGAAAGAAGCCTGAACTGCTGGACGAAGACACCATGGTGGCCCTGGCTCTGTCCTCCTCCCTGCTGGAACAGGAGAGGGAGTCAGAGAGAGCGTTACAAATGGAGACCGCCACCTCTCACATCTCCTCAACTCCAGCGTTGAAGTGGAGGCTTGACGCAGGTACATTAATATCACTGCATCATCAGTTTTTGTCAACACAAATAAGGTTTTTTTTTGTTTGTTTTAATAAGGCATTTACACACAGCAGGGGATGTTCAAGCTCACAGTTTAGCACAAACTCAGGCATGTTACTGCCTTTATGCAACATTTTGACACAGAGATGTAATTATCAGTTTAATTTTTGTTCTCTTGTTCATCAGACTGAAGGGACTCATCGTTAACGGAAGAGTCCACCCCAAAATCAAAAATACGTATTTTTTTGTGTGAGTTGCAGAGAAACTAGATGGCATTTTGGTGCTCAAGCACCAAAAATTACATTTGACAAAACATGTCTTGTTCCACAAATCGTGACACTGGCAAATCAACAAAGATGTTAGAGGAATCACGGTGTTTTTATTTTCATTGCAGTAGTTACATTCATATGTGTCTAGAAGACAAATGAAAGGTTTAAGGGGCTTTCAAATGCATCCCCTCTCTCTCCTCTTCTTGGTGCAGGTAAGGGGCGTGGGAAGAAGAAAAAAGGGGCCCTCCCTCACCCTCCTCCACTCCTCCTCGTTCAGGACGCCGAGGCGGCTCTGACGAGGCTGCAGGAACGCGTTTCTGCTCTCCTCCTACGCAGCCGGGCCCCCTCTCCCCCAACCCCAACACGCTGCCCCAGCAGTCTGCCTGGCTGGAGTGGTGCTGCCCCCCTCTGGCAGAAGAGCTCGCTCCTGGACGGAGCCTCCACCGGTCTGTCGGAGTTCTACACCCCAGAGCTAAGCGGATTCATCACGCCCTGGGAATCTGCAACAGTGAGACCAAAGACACGTTTGCATACTTCATCGTATTATTTCTGTTTTGTTGGACCTGAATAGGGAATTGAAATTGGACTGAGTGCTAAGCTAACAGATGTGATTTTCTTTTCTTTCAATCAAATGCCACTCAAGATAGAGAACCACACAGTGTTTGGTAGTTAGTGTCTGTCCTGTCCCAGAAATAAAAAGGGGCAGATTAATATAGAATGTTTTTCAAACTATGAAAGGCAGATGCTGTGTTTTGTTATTTATCAGTAACAGCTGCCAGAGGATCCAGCTGTTCTTTTTCTGGTATGACTTCACAGTTGATATTGTTATTTTGTTGCTGAATTTAGTAAATGTGTCAAATTCCTTGAGTTTAAAGCGAACCTGTCCTGCTCAGATACTAGAAACAATATAGGGGTGTTGGAAAACATAAATGCATTGTAATGCATTGATTTACAAGCGCTAAAGAAGTTTGTATTTATTAAAATTACATGAATATTTCTTCTTCTTTTTTCTTCAAAGAAATAATTTAACAGACTTCTGTCCCATTTAGATGTTTCTGATCGTCTCCCAACAGGAAAACTTTGTCACTCGAAACACAGTGACATAAAAAAAACGCTAACTGGTTAATTACCTCTTTAGTGCTACCTCACAGTATGTTTTACAGAAATCTCTTAAACTTCACTCCTTACGACCTCTCTTATAAAAATGCAAAAATCTTTTTGCTTGCCTGATCTGATCCATTCTTGGCAGTCTTCTGCAGATAAGCCCAGATATCCAACATTTATCACACGGACAGTGGTCATAAACGTTTCACCTCTATGAGGTTAAATTTCCTTTAGCTTTAAATGTAGCAGAATGTAGCAAATTGCAGTTTAATTTGTCAGTTTGAGTGAGAAAACAAGTCATGAGGTTTAGAGATGTGGTTCGTGAATGCATTTTGTGTCAAACAATGAAAACACTGACTGCTGCATTGAATGAATGTTTTATATTTGACTTTATAGAATTGAAATCAAATCACACGGATCTCTTCCACCTCTAGACTGATGCAGCCTCCTCCAGCACCATCAACAAGTCTGAGTCTTCTGTCCAGCCTGCGAGTGAAGGGACTCCTGTCACAGGAACCAGGGCCTCCATCCTGCCGTCCTCCTCCCAGACTGCTGCCTCCTCCACGGCTCACTCCACCCCGCGGACAGGGCAGCTCCCAGTGAGCAGCCAGACGCTCCGAGACCTGATGGATCTGGCTGAAGACGGCATGACCCTCACCCAATGTAGTAACACTGCTTCATGCCCTGACAAAGGTAAACACATGGGAAACACATGATGTGTTTGTGAGAGAGAGAAGAAATTTAATATGTGGCGGGCAGTGCTGATATCACGGCAGGCCGTCACAAATGAATGAACGTATGGGAAGCGCTGGTAACCTTTAAGTAGTAGACAAGCTGTTACACAGTGGGCAGTGAAAGCAAGTTATAAAACTAATTGGTTTGGGGTGGCACTTAATGTGGCAGACCCTCCACATGGACGCAAAAACGGACTGGAAGTGAGTAGGTAGAGGGTGTAGGGGTAGTTATTGTTTACTGTTGTTTGTGTTGCTCACTCGTAGAAAGATTTTCAAATAGGTTTTCAGCAGCAATGGTGGTTGTTGAACAATAAAAAAAAACAACCCCCATAATCCCACGCTACTTCATGACATCATCAAACTCCGTCTTTTGTTATTGTTTTGATTGAGAGACCCCAAGGGGCAGAAGTTAAGAAAACATTTAGTAACTGATGTAACCTGCTATTGTAGAGTATTTGGTGGAATATTTGTCTTTGTGTTGTGGTTGTAAACCCTTAAACTATGTATTAAGTGCTTACCTTATGTTTGTTTTCATACTGTAGCCTCCGATGAGTCAGTCAGGCTTCAAATCTTGTGTCCACCAACAAATCTGTTTCTTAAAAATTACATATTTCTTTTGTATGTACAGGACACCCAGGTTTCATTATTTGTTTTGTTTATGTTTTCACCCTCTAAAAAAAGTGAATTTTTCAGTGTTTATTTTGAATATTTAAAAAGGAAACATATATTTCTCTATACTTTACAGAGAGAGCTGTTCTTGTTTATTGTAAATTACATCTCTCAGTGTCTTCTTCTTGGTGTGTAGTGGACGTAAAATGGGTGAAATTTACTTGTAGCTCATCTGTTCTAGTTAAAAAATCTTTGTAGTTTTGAGTAAAAAAATGGTAGAAAGTGAAAACAATGAGCTTTGATTACATATTACTTCTAAAAAAAAATGTATTTTTTAAATATCAGCTTTTGAATTCATACACTGTTGTAACCCCAAATTGTTAAGAAGTGACCTAACTGGTCATCAGTTTGGACCCTCATCGTCTTTGTTCCCATATAGACAAGAGTGCCGGTCTCATCTCAAACCTTCATCTGAGCGGCTTTGTCCCGGAGGAGTCGGAGGAGCACACTGACCTCTGTGCCAGTGGCTTCCTACCAGAAATGACACACACACACTCAGACGATACCCATTGTCCAACAAGGAGGATGACTGATCAGCCAGGAGCAGAGACGGAGCGACGAAGCCATCGATCAGTAAGAACAGTCACACTTATTCTGACATTCTGATCCTGGATCTTTTCCATCATTTGTATCCGACTAAATCTTATAAATTCATCCTATAAGATGAAATGACACTACTGCGTGACTTCTTTAATGTGTTGACTGGTTGCATCCAGTGAGATACTGTTTGTTGTCGAGCCTTTCTCTTGATTTTCGAGGCTTGATTTGTAGATTTCTTCACATCTGCCATAACTGAATACTGCATATAGTTACAAAAGTTTCCCAGGACTGTCTATAAGAGATTTTCCAAACTGAGATGATGCCTCAGGTATAGTACGTTTTGTCTGATGTGTGCTGTGTGCATCAATGTATATGTATTAAATTTGCAGTGCACTGACCCCAGTGTTTCCTTCTGGTGTTTCCTCTGTAGGTGGCACTGTCCAGACTGGCATCGGACCTGAGCAGCATGGTGAACAACCCTCAGCTCAGTGATGTGCAGCTCCAGGTGGACAGTGGAGAGGTCTACTTCGCTCATTCCTTCATGGTGTACGCTCGCTGCCCTCTGCTGGCAGAAATGGTAAACTTAGCCGTGCTGATACAAGAACCAGGACTGCATAATCTTTATGTTTGCACTCTTTCCTACTTGTATTGCAGCTGCTGCAGAACATTGCATGCTGCAGAGCACAACACCCTCTGGATAAATAAAGTTCTGTCTTTTCTGTCTGTCTTCTAATTAAGCCGAGCAGAGGCTTTCCAGTGGTTTTCAGTTTAGTTGAAAGGATTTTAGCAGTGATTTGTAGACCAGAGTTAGTCCAAAACTTTCACCAGAAATGACATCAGTGCTTCTACTCTTTCTGCATTTTAACCCGTCATTTTTCTCCTTCCTCCTCTGCTCCTCACACAGGTACATGAAAGTGGTTTTGGGGTGCAGGAAGAGGGAATGCCTTCAGCCCAGAGGGTGTTGATGAGCGATGCCCCGGGACAAGCAGTGTTTGCTTTGCTGCAGTACCTCTACACAGCCCACTGCTCCATCCCAGCATCACTGCGGCCTCATGTACTGGAGCTTGCATCCAGGTTAGTATGCAGTGTATGGTCAGTCAAGGATGTCTGATGGTTTAAAAATTTTGGTCCACCTCTGGTCGATATTGTATTGATAAAAAGCTTTTCTCTTTTTGTGTTTAAGATTTGACTTGAAGGAGTTAGAGCAGCTTTGTGAGCTCCGGCGAGAGGATGCAGCGGCTCAGGGAGATGATGAAGACTGCATGGGCCGGGAGGAGAATGTCAACAACCAAACAGACCAGGCCTTCATGGAGCTCCTCCGCTCCATGTGGAACGAAGAGGATGAAGACAACGAGGCTACAGATACAGATGGAGGACACGAAGAAGAGAGGGGAGTGGAAGAAGATCGTCAAGCCGATGACCTCATGGCAGGAGACAGAGAGATTTGTGAGGAGAAAGTGAACGAGGAAGAGATGGAGGAGATCTATGAGTTTGCTGCCACGCAGAGAAAGAGGGAGGAGGAGAAAGACAGCATGGAGGAGGAGGTGGTGGAGGAAGATGGACAAGAAGTGTTCACAAAACTGACAGAACCCAAAAGAAGCTCAACAGGCTTCAGTGCGAAAAACCTGCAGACGAATCCTCTCATGGAGCCAGACCCCAGCCTGGACAGCAGCTACAGCCGCCTCTTCTCAGACTCCTGGGGGGCCTACAAGGAAGGAGATCCCTCCTCCTTCCCCTCTATCTCTGGTCAGCCTAATACACACACCCCTCAATCCCAGAAACACCACTCACCTCATAAATCCTCATCTAAACTTACTGACAGGGCTTTGCTTCAGTCTTCAGCAAGCATAGTCGACGACCTTTCCCTCAGCCCTCCACCTAGCACATCCAGCCTGCCTGTCCCAGGTCAGTCCCCTGGTCAGGGGTGTAAGTGGAGGACAGATGCTGTTCACCTGGATGTGCCTAAAGAAGGTCTCCTTTTGAAGGGAGAAAGTCAAGGTCCTCGTACTATTTATATCGCTCTTTCTCCTGATTCGCCGCAGAAAAAGAAGGAACCTGAGCTCATAGTTTTGTCTGACTCAAGCAATGACATGGAGGCAGTTCTTAGTTCCCGCAGTCCTTCGCCACATTCTCCTTGCGCTGTCCAGAACCACCAGAACTACACCCAGATCAAACCTCAGCCAGTCCCGAAACCTAATGAACCTACTCTGCAGGATAAAAAGTCCAGCAGTTTAGAGTTTAGTCCTGATCATCCGTCTGCAGCACCGGATCGGACGTGCGACCAGAGTCCAGTGGACTGTTCTCCAGAAGTGTCCTGGCTGATCCCATCCACACCGCTCCAGCATGGACGAAGCACCATGACCAGCTCTTCTCAGACCAGGAGCAGCATGTGCAGGACGCAGCTGTTCCCTAAAGGTGACACTCCCTCGTCCTCTGCTTTCTCTTCTCCTGCTTTACCGTTTAACAACAGACTTCAGGCGTCCAACAGTCCAACCAGAGTTTCTGCCCCTGTCGGCCCAACAGAGGACAGTGTTCCCAGGGTAAAACTGGAGGAGACAGCTCCCTGTAGCTCCAGCTTTGATCCCAGCTTTTGTCATAAAGAAAACAGTTGTTGTGACATGAGTAAAGTTAGAGAAGTGTTTGCAGCTCCCCTGAGCCAATTGAAGCATTCACGGCCCCCAAGCTTGATCTTATCAAAGCAGGATACACCCCTCCACCCCCAGCGTCAGCCCTACAGCAGCACTCCCCTGCACACTGAGCTCCACCAGCCTCCTGCTCCTCTTGTCACCTCCCCACTCCACAGCAACTTCGATAAGCAGAGGTCAATAAGTCAAGGAAGGGCGAGGATGCCATGTGAGAGCCCAGAGAAAACAGAGTTGGGAAGCTTTCATCACTCCCCCTTGTCCAACCTTTCAGATCCACGCTCTTCTTCCCCTAATAGAGCTCTTCAAAGTTCACAGAGACACAGCGACTCCTCTCGTCAAAGTCAACGATCTGTTGAGTTCAGCACTCGTGACAACACAGAGAGTGAGCTAACAAGGGGGGGAATAAGAGATGAGGAGGGAGGGAGAGAGTGCGAAAATAAAGACATGGGCGATGAAGGGCAGCAGGAAGAAGCAACAGGAGAAACTGGAGTGACGGAATCAAGTTTCCGGCAGAGCTTCATGGCCATGGACGAGCCCCCGATAGCTTTTAACGACTCGTGGGGTCTCGACGTCTGTGTAGATGCTAACTTGGGCTGCTTCAGTCTGAGGCTGGAGGACAGTGGAGGATCTGGCCAACATAGCCCGGGACAACGAGAAACAGCCAGGTCATCTTCCTCCACTGACTGTCGGCCTTCACCGCCCAGGCACAGTGTCCGTTTTTCCAACAGCCATGGCAGTGTGACCGCCTCTTCTCCGTACAAAGCCCATGGTTCACAACCATCCACCAATGCCCAGGCTCATACAGGGCCTTCACCACCTGACCCCACCACAAGGACCACACCAGAGATCAGCAACAGCCTCCTGGACTCAAGAATATGGGACAGCTGGGAGGAGGAAGAGGAGGATGAGGCTCTTCCTCTCTCTCAGAGGGTGAACCCTTCTGCCCAGCTCAAAACACCTGGTTAGTTGTCTTACCTCTAACTTGGCACACAAGTCGTTTTTCTGTACTTTTATGAGGATGCACAATGTTTGGTAAAACTTCCCTCCAAGAGTTTAGTCAATTATTTTATTTTAGCCCAAATCCTGCAGACATGTACATAAATTAATGTCAACACAACTTTCACAAAAGAATGGTAATGATTTCCATATCTCGAGGCATTAAAGAGTGAAACTGTAGCTGTTGTAATGGTCACATTTCCTTTTAGTACGTACATATTGGCAAAAAGGTTTTCCAAACTGCTCTACAGCCGTTGCATTCTCAAGAGTATGTCGCACATGGAGAAACAAACTGGTCATCCTCCTTGAAAACAAAGCACCAGTGTATCCAGACAGATACGATCCAAAGCTAAAACAGCCCAGTATAGACATGAATTATTTTCATCAAATTAATCTAAAAGGCCTCAAACAGCTCCACAAAGACTGCTGCAACTTCAAATTAAAATGTAAAAGAAAATGCTTTTCCTGATGTTTTGTTTATTTATCAGACAATCAATTATTTTTTAGTCAAAATTACCTGGCAGCAGTTCAGATAATCGATTAGAAACAGGGCTAAAACTGATCGTTTGAATCATTTGAACTGACTCTCAGTCTTGTCAGTTAAGTTTCAGAGAACAGAGAAAAAAACTTTGTCACAATTTTTCTAACGCCCAAATTGACATGTCTGGTTTTCATCCATCCATCCATCCATGGATCATCCATCCAATAACCTCAAGATATTCAATTTACCGCCACAGAAGATGAAGAAAACTATTCACATTTGAAAAGTCACAACCAGTGAATTTTTGACAGTTTTGTTTCAAAATGACTGGATAATAGATCATCAAAATAACTTATTTTTCAATTGATCGACTAATAAATGAATCGGCTAATTGTGTCAGCTCTGAGTAAATGCTTAAGTCAACCACCAAATAATCTTAGCTTCTCCATTCTCTCTATTTGTTGGACATTAGTATAATGACGCTTGATAGATAGTATATTCATGTTTCCAATGTCAATTCTATGAAAACAAGTAGTCTGTGTGTCTTAACTAGTTTCGCTACAGAAGCCTTTTGGGAAAGTAATGAATTACTATCTGTGGTCAGCGAGACGAGCTGAAGGAAGTGTCTAACATTTGATTTGACCTCCCTCAGTTATCTTTGATTCACTTCTGGTCAGAAATCAGACTCAAACAATGGCTTCCTGTTTGTTTCTCATCAGCATCGTCACACAATCAAAGGCGTCGCACCTTGGTGCCCATCACCCCCATGCCCCACTACTCTGACATGGACACACCGGAGCTCAAGAACAAACTCAACAGGTCAGTCAGTTCACTCTCATCCCCGTGGCCACGTCATCAGCTGTACACCCTCTCATGTCCGATTACCTCCCACGCTGTCACTGTCATCTTAGACTGTCTGGCTCTGTTTTCTATCTCGGGCTGTTTTCCTCCTGTCCATCTGTTTCTAAGTCTCTCCAGCTTACTTTCTCCTCTGTGCAGGTTTGGTGTTCGGCCTTTACCGAAGCGCCAGATGATCCTCAAACTGAAGGAGATCCACCAGTACACCCACCAGCTGGTCAGCTCAGACTCTGAGGATGAGGCACCCTCAGCGGGCCACAAAGCCCAGATGAAGCCCCCATCCAGCAGTTCAGTGGCCACTGGCAACAGGCCGCTCTCCTGCGTCCAGGCAGTGAAGTTTAAAGAGCCCAGAGCGCCCGCTGCCACCTCCCCTCTGAAACACAACAGAGAGGAGGAGGCTGAGCCGCTGTCTGCCTCACAGGGCTCCAACACCTCAACTGCTGCCAGTGAAGAATCTGAAAGGTACCATGTGTGTTCAAGTGTGCGGATCCCCTCAGGTGGAACTGCACACTTCAGTCACTGCACATTTGTTTTGTCGCTGTACATGTTTTCAGAGGACCATCACCAGACGTCCTGTCACACAGCTGCACACAGTGTGCTCAGCTATCAGTGTGGTCTTTTGATACTGTGAAATACATGTAGGAACAAGAGATGCAAAATATATAGAGGTATAAAAGATGTAGAAGGCAGCATACTTCATTAATCCGTCTTGGGGAAATTAAATGTTTACACACACAGACCTGAAATACACTGATGTACAAACACTACCTATATACCTGCATTAATGTGTGGGGAAAGGTCAGGGAGATAGTGGAATAATAATAGAAACTATAATGACAAATATGTCAGTTAAAAAACATTTGCTACTACCAGCTTCTTATATTTGATTATTTTCTGCTTTTTGCTCTATGTAAACATGACAAACAGCACTTTTTTTTGTTGTTTTTGCTCCGATTTATCACAAGTTAACTTTTTCTGTGCTCACAAAAGACTTATTTCTCTCAAATCTTGAGCACAAAATTTGTTAAAATCCATGCCAGTGAACGTTCCACCTGAGAGTGGATGGACAACGAACACGGGTGCATTTTATTGATGACAATTTGAATGCACAGATAGACCGTGTTGTCGTGCCATTCATCCTCTGCTATCACCTCAAGGATGGATGCGAGGATCTGTACGCAATTATTGGAAGCTGAAAACATCCCAGTTCTTGCGTGGCCATGTACACTCACCAGACATGGCGCTCACTGAGCATGCTTGGGAGGCATTATGGATCGATGTGCACAACAGTGTGTTCCAGTTCCTGCCAATATCCAGCAGCTTCACACAGCCATTCCACCGGCCACAACCAACAACCTGATCAGTTCAATGTGAAGGAGATGTGTTGCACATATCTGTAGCCCGGGTCATGTGAAGTCCATAGTTCTGTGCCTCATAAATGTCTTTTTTAAAGGTGAAACTGCACACTTTGGGACACTGTGTAAAACATAAATAAAACAGAATGTGATAAGTTACTAATCTTTTTTGACATTATATACAAGATATATAGACAATATATTTAAAGTTTTACCCCATCAGCATCATTGATTGTTATAAATATAGACCACTTTGTCAAACACATGACTGTATAAAGGATATAAGCTGCATAGGCAAACACAGTTTGTGTGCAAATGATTGCATTATGTTTACGTATTACGCAGCGTCCCAACTTTTTTTGGAGCTGGGGTTGTATTGTGACCAGACCAAGGCACACCCCCACCCCTGTGCAGCTATGCCATACCTCTCAGGTGGATGGATTATCCTGCTCACTAACAGAGATCTAAACTAAGTCATGAACAAAGTTTGAGAGAACATTGACATTTTACAGACGAGAAGATTAATTGAGAAAAATATTTAGTTTTGTCTTGTCTTGTGAGCTGGTAAATGTTTTATAGTCGACTACTTTTTGAGGGCAAATAGGGCAGACTTATAAGAAATGGGGAATGCAACCCTCCTCTCTCTTTATTCGGGTTGTAAAATGGTGTATGAATATGGTACCTGTTGCTTTGAAATGACTTTCATAAATACAGTACATGCCTCTTACCGCTTCCCGCTCTCTCAGCAGGTCCAACCCAGAGCAGGGCCTCTCCTCCGATGGAGACTCAGACACTGACGACGGCATCTCTGCCTCCCAGGCGGCGACCCGCATCCAGGATCGCCTCCTGGCGGTGCGCTCCTTCATCCTGTCTGACTCTGAACTGTACACTCAGATCCTCCAGTACCAGCCTCTGGTCCTGTCCCAGCTCCAGGAGCGACTCAAGGCGGCCGGGATCCGCTTGGGTGCCGCCAAGCTGGTGGACTACCTGGACTCCCAGTGCATCACCTTCACCACAGCCAAACCGGGCCACTCTGCACCCGGCCGCAGGCGGGGCAAGATGACGGGAAAGAGGCTGAAGGCAGTGAGTGACACTGGAACCAGCAGGAAAAGAGGTGTTACAGCCACACATTAAAACTTTGAAGACCCTGTGAAAGATGGCAGGTTTAGTGCTTTAGTGCAGAACATTTGTCTGGAAAAAGACGTCACGTTTTACTCCTTTGTTTAAAATTATGTAAGCAGGTTTTGTATTTTAGTATTCTGTTTTAAATGTTACATTTATTGTGAACTCTCACTGTGAAAATAAAAAATGTGAATGTAAATTTTACACACTGTTATCTCATGTATGTTAATGGTACAAAAATGAATCCTCAGCATGTGGTATTTTACCAGCTAAAACGAGCTGTAGGTGTTTTAATAAACATTTCTTTGCTTTAATGTGCAAATTTCTGCTGAAAAATCTGCACTACAGGGCAGCTGGTGTCATACTTTTTGAGTTATTGTATTTTAAACTGTCACATGTAGAAAGAAAATGGTCGTCCACCTTGAAAACAAAGCACCAGTCTATCTAAACAGAAGAAAATCAAACATCATAAGCCAAATCTGCCAAATACAGATGTTAATTGTTTCAAACAGCTGCACAACAGTGACTCAGACTTCAAATTAAAATGTAAGAATGTACCCCAAATTTCTTCAAATGCTTAAAAACTGTTTTTCCAGGACAAAAATGAATCACTTAATTGATTAATCAGAATGAACTGGAATCAATTCTGGTAATTGATTAAATTCAGAGCTGCTACTGATGTCATAATCAATTGAACTGACCTCCCTTTCTCTATTAATTGTGTCAGAAAACAGGAAGAAAAAAATAGCCTAAAAAGACTCTAAAATAGACATTTAAGATAGTTGCCAATTTAATCTTCTCTCAATCAACTAATCAATTAGCTATTTGTGTTGGGTCTAATTAAATTCTTCAATTTACAAACAAAAACACCAAAACTGGTTCTAGCTTCTTCAGTGTGAGGATTTGCTGTTATTCTCTGTTTTACATTTTCAGGGCTTTGGACTGTTGGTTTGACAAACAAGATTTAACAATTGAATAAAAATAATTGATGAACAGAGAAAATAGTACTTAGTTTCAACCTTGCTGCTTTTATTTCCATGGGTGACTGGCAAAACGTAGAAAATACTGTGACACATCTCAATACTCGTTATAATGTCTGATAACAGAAATCATTCATCATCAGCAGACTTTAGGTTGAGGTGTCAGCACCAGAACACATCACGGCCCTAACTGGTGTGCTGAGTCATCATCGTTGCTTCACCCACAGCAACACTGTGGCTAAACAGTTTGTCCTTAGATGCAGCTTTCTATGAAAACAACTGGTCCATGTGTCTTCACTGGTTTTGTTCATCCTGAGAAATCAGCTAAACTGCAGAAGGCGAGAAAAGCTGAAGGAAATTTAATTTTAAACACTTCATCACTGATAACACCGTGATGCTCCGAACATCATGTGAATGATATCCGTCAGTGTAACCTTGAATACCTGGTTTCCCCTCCCTCAGTTATCTTTGATTTATTTAAGTTCTGGTGCAGATATCAGTCTTAATGTCTTCCTGTTTGTGTCTTGTCAGAATCACACAATAAAAGGCGTTGTACCTCTGTGTCCATCACTCCCATGCCCCACTTGGACACACATGGAGCTCAAGAACAGGTCAGTCCGTTTCATCTCACCCCCACCCCCACGTTAGAGAAAGGGTGAACAGAGGCCACCTGTGTTTTTTCCCCTAATGAAGACTATTAAGTAAGGAGCCTATCCGATTACCCCCCACGGTGACACTGTCAACTTAGTCTGTCTGGCTCCGCTTTCTACAACTGGTGAACTTAAACAGTCGGTGCCACGGTTAGACAAATCAAAGCAATCACAGACCATCTGGTACCTGTCTCAGTAATCTGAAATTAGTCAATGTTCATCCACCACCAGACTCCTTTCCTGTCACAGTCCCTACAGCTGAAATGATCTTGTTTGAAAGCCAGGTCATTGGCTTGTAAATCCTTTATGCAAATGGCATTCAACAAACTACTGATGTGGCAACACTGATAGAGGCCTGTCCTCCACATGAAAATTTTTATGTCACCGAGATATTTGACAGTGTTTATGCAGGAATTCTCAGAGCTGATCTTGGTGGACTCCAAAGCTTCGGAGCCGATTAATCTACTGGACAGCTTTGAACGTACCCCACATGATCCGATACTTCTGGATCTTTTGCTGGACGTCAGCAGGGTGAACAAGCTGTGGCGGGGTGGGTGTTGTCTTTTAGTATCCTTTGGGCTCTGCGCAGGCACCTCCCCTCACCCATATCACTGATGCTCGGTACATGTGTACCAATGATGTTCTGGACGGTTTTAATCACCCACTGCAGAGCCTTCCTGATCTCGGCCATGCACGAACCATGCCAGTTTGTAATGTTTCCAGTCAGGATGTTTTGTCTTGGCGTGGGAATTTTGCCTTCTCAAGTTTACTTAAGTAGAGTTGTTTCTGTGCTTTCTTTATAAGGGTGGATATGTGTGATGACCATGAAAGGTTCTCTGTGATGTTAATTCACAGGAACCTAAAATTGTTCACCCGCTCCACCTCAGCTCCATTGATGTAGACATGCGTGTCTTCGCCTCCTTTTTTCTTAAGTCAACAATCAGCTCCTTGGTTTTGTTGACATTGAATTATAAGACTTTAAAAGGGTTTGTTTAAAACAATATAAACTGGTTTTGTGTTTGAGTGTTTTGTTTACATTTTAAGTTCTCATGTTTACATTTATTGTGAACTCTCACTGTGAAAATAAAAAAAGCAAATGTTGTAAATGTGGCCAAACGACACAAATGGTTCCTCAGACTGAAATGATTACACGGTGGACACTTGATGTATAACACACCCCGTCAGCTCATGGATGTGATGATACAAAAATGAAAACTATATTAATACCCAAGGTGTTCACTTAGAAATGATTCATCACACAGGAAATGTTTGAAAAACATTTTACTTTGTTTTGCTCTTCAATAGATTTATATTAAAAGATCAGCCATGGCGTACATACAGCTGAGCACACTTGGGAAAGGAGGCAGGTTCTTGAGCGAGAAAAACCTCAACTTCTATCTGGTACGTCATTCAAGTAGAGAGAGACGGGTCCTTCGTAGCAGCACAACATCAAGTCAGCGCTGAGAGTTCATAGTCTGGTCGCCGTTGTTGCATCAGGGGAATTTGGCTTGTGCCCCCAGTTTTGTCTACAGCAGCGTGAAGCACAGGGCATCAAATCAGATTCCAAATTATGTACGACTATTGCACACCGCAGATCCTGGAGATGAATCGTCTCCGCCCTCGCGATGCCTTCACCTTGGGAGCATCGGTGCGGTGCTTCCTATCCCGGCTCAAAGCTTCTCACAGTCATGACAGGTTGGCAATGTTGGCAAGGAAGCGCTGAGCCCACCACTCTTCCAGGTCTATGGGCACAAAGTCTGCACAGACGCAAAAACAGAGAATTAAAGCGTAATCCATGGTCTAGGATTCATTTATTTTGTTCATTAACTATTCATTTTGGCACGTAAACACCAAAGTCAAATTCACTTAAAAAGAACTCCTGTACTGAGGTGGTGCTGGTGTTTTCTCTCTCTGTAAGATTTTCAAATCTGTGTCACAAAGTTAAATATGTGTCAAAAGGGAAATATATTTGAAATGTAAATGCACCATGAATTTCCAAAGGTGTTCTTTGAAAAGAAGTCCTAAAATAATTCAAACGTTAGCATGCTACCATACTCATGACTTGCTAACATGCTGATGATCAGCGGGTATAATGTTTTACCCATTCAGTTTGGCAAACATTCGCTATTTAGCACTAAACACACAGTACAGCTAAGGCTGATGGGAATGTCATTAGTCTTGCAGGTATTTTACAGGTATCTGCACTAAATGAAAAGTCAGGATCATCTGCTTTTCAACCAAGATCGAGACTCACTTGAGCTGAAATACACAGATTTTAGATGGTTCAATAATCCTAACTATGGTTTAAAAAAAAAAAAAAGCTCAGATAAAATGTTGTCCTTTCATTCCTCAGTGAATGTGTTACAACCGTTCAGGCCAGTGAGCCACAGAAGGAACCGGTGCGTACGAGTCAAGACGAGAGACACACAATCAGCAATCGGAGCTGGTTTATCTGGAACAGCCAGGCTCTCAGACTAAAAGACGAGTTAAAAATTAAAGCAAACTATTACAACAGCCGCCCTCTGGCTACGGAGCCAAAAAGCACGGAATGTCTTTGTCTATGAAAGATAAGAGCAGCCGCTCAGTTTCATGTAGTGTTTAAGTAACCAGGAATAATAAACACACGGTGAGATGACTGGTTCAGAGTTCAGGGGGTAAACAAAGCAGGAATTGTGTTATCTGTTCGGATGTCATAAAACAAGCGAGTAGTGAGATACGGGGGGTGGATTCACTTTGTTGTTGTGCAACAATGAATGGGAATTGTAATCCAACAGTGGAGATGCAGGCACTTACTCTTCATCGCAGCACTGGGAGTCTTCTCAGTGTACTGAATGGGCCCCTGGCTGTCAGTCGAGTTCCCACTGTCCCCGTCCCCCAGCTTCTGCTCCACCTCCTGCCATGCTGCAAGCAAAGACACACACGTAGTTTACTGTACGCTGAATTTGTTTAAATATATTTGGCACAAACTCCCAGAGAGCTGCAGGTCTGCTGCGACTCTCTGTTCTTTTAAATCCAGCCTGAAGACTTTCCCATTTGCTTTTTATCAAATCAAATAATTAATTACTAATTTCTTACACTGCACTGTAACTTTTACTCTAGTATTTCTTATTTTATTTATTTATTTTCTATTTTAATGCTTAATTTTAAATACTTTTTATGTTGCTTTTACATTGTGTCCTGATGCCTTCTATATTTTATGGAAAGCACTTTGAATTGCCTTGTTGCTGAAATGTGCTACACACATAGACCTGCCTTGCCTCAAATGCTGGAATCTGATTTAAATTGCTCCCTGGATGTAGGCTTTGACATATTCTTTGTCTTTTTTTTCTGATCTCACCCTGACACTCAAACATCAGAGAGGGCTGGACTAATGTGTGGTTTGCGTTTTATCTGCTGTGGGTGAAGGTTTTCCAGCTTCACCTCCAGATAAGCCTCAAGGTTTTGGCTTGTCTTGAACACAAATATGATTTATTTACAGTTTGTGCAGCCTGTATAGCTTTCTTGTCAAAGTACAAATGTTTAGCGTGACTGAAACCCTTCATGTTTTGCATCTCAACACGACTCGAACTGTGCGGGAAAAGTGAAGAAGAAAACGTCACAAAAGGACGCAGCAGAGCAGTCTTTACTAGCAGCCATTCAAGAGTAACACGGATAAGAGCCCATTCAGCTCTACAAGTCATTCATTTCCACCGGGGCATGAAGTATTGGCCAGCAGTACGGCATGCTGGGTAAACCTCAGGTCAGGGTGAATGTTGGACAGTCCTTAATCATTGTTGGTGACTGAGTTAATATGTGGCTGCAGTTTTGTACAGTAACAAAACATGTGTACAGTGTATTAAAATGTGCAGATCAGCACTGTGGGTTTGGACTTTCTGCAAAACTTCAGACAGTTGCTAAAGAATTAGTCAGAAACAGGTTAGAGAATAACTGATAATTAATGATTATCTAACAAGCGGTTTAAGCCATAAAAGAATATACTGTGGATCCTGTAAAGAACTGGTTCTGTTTTAAGTAATACACGAATATATAAGTATATATATATTACTTATATTATATATAACGAATATAAAGTTGTCGATGAACTGAAATACAGCTGCTGAAAATTTAAAATAGGGCTACAGCTAATGATTATTTTCATCATCAATTAATATGACAAGTATTCTTTTTTTGTTAATTGATTAATATTTTGTCTGGAAAAAGGCCAGAAGATGGTGAAAAATGCCCATCACAATTTTAAAGAGCCCAAGGAGAGAGATGTCTTTAAATTTCTTATTTTATCGGACCAACAGTCAAAAACTAAAAACTTTTCAGTCATCACCGTGATGAGGAACAGCAGCAAATCCTCACATTTAAACAGCTGGAACCGATAAATGGTTGGCTTTCTCTTCTCGAAAAAGGACCGATTGGCTATAAAAATTAATTAATTTTCTTTTGATCAACTAATTGTTTCAGCTCTAATTGAAAACAAATGTCACTTTGTCAGTCAGGCATCCCTTATGTTTGCCAGCTGCACAGTGAGGAAGAAATGTGTCGTAAATGAGAACCAGAAATAATCTGCCCACCACGAGATCCCATTTTCATCCTCACAAACTCTGACCTTGTAAGCTTGAGAGACTGACCTACACTCTCTCCACCTCACGACTAGCGCTGGAGGTTTGACCTTGGCCCTGTGACCCACACCCCCTCATGTATCGCTGCTGCGACCCTCACCTTCATAAACAAATCTGACATTCTCTTCGTGTGCTGGAGTGAATCCCTCTGCTGGGCTGGCTATCTTCTGTGAGGCTGCACTGTGGTAGCGCTTCCCGTTCAGACGATTGAACACGATCTTTGGGGGCGGAGAGCTGGAGAGATCAGACAGAGTTAATTAAAGAACGTCAGTTTAGGGGATTTGGACATTCTACAACAAAACACCAAAAGTTAAAGGGGAATTCCGGTATTTTTAAACCTGGGCCTTACTGTTTATATATTTGGATGTGTAAATGATTCATACTTACCAAAAGTTTTGGAATTGGTCCAGTAAATAGTCTCAGCCG
>JBBPCS010000283.1:2719755-2740709 GCA_037974645.1 Hollardia meadi
TTCTCACACAGTGAGCATAAATTATCATCAATATTAAAACGTAGCCTAAGCAATTCCTTGGAAGGATAAATGTTGTTCAAAACTTTGAAGTGTGTTTCTTTCGCTTTGGATGGTATAGGGAAGTTTAGATACATTGTTCTTAGTCTATCAATCAAATTTTTATCAAATTTGTGTAAGATGTCATTTCTGTTTTGTTTTCCAGGGAATAATTTTTCTGTGAGACAGTTCCTTATGAAATAATTATTATGCTTTTTGTCCAGAATTAAAGTCCCTTGGATTGATTGTGGGGCCAGTTGCGGCTGTATACTTCTGAATTTCTAAACGGTCATTTCTGATTGAATTGATGAATGCACCTGTATTTATAGTGAAACAAGTGAGCTAAAATGTACTTTTGATTGTTAATTCATATTTGTATAATTTAGACTAAAAATACCACATTGTCTAGTAAACACTAACAAATTTGCATATAAAGACAAATGTGAACACTCATGCAAGGAGCAGTTCACTGTCAGCTGGTTTGTGTTTGTCCCACAGACATCATCTGACTACAAGACAGTGATGGCTGGTGCAAGAACCGATCCTGAACTCCGCTGCAGCTCTTTAGTTCCAGACTGCACTGATCTTTCACATTTACCACCTCTGCTCCTGCCTCACAACAAAACATTGGGAGTCTAAAGTCACTCTCAGCATCAGTGAATCTGCCCGTTTCAACATCTGGATCTCAGCCAGTTAGAGGAGCAGCTCTATCACAGCCTTCGTGGAAACAGCGGGCCTCTGGGAGTCAAAGGGTGGTTTAAATGTTGATACTGTTAAAGGATAATTCCACGTTAATTACAACTTGGGTCTTATTATTGAAGCTTTAGCCATCATTTCCATCAGTTGATATACCTAACAAGGTTTGACGTACAGTCGTTTTCTTATTCCCATCTTACCATTAACTTGTTTTAAGTAATGTGCAGTGATGGACTGCAACTAAGTACATTTACTCAAGTACTGAACTCAAGCACAATTTTGAGATACTTCTACTTCTGTATTTCCATTTTCTGCTACTTTATACTTCCACTCAACTACATTTTGGAAGCAAACGTTGTACTTTTTACTTTACTACATTTGCTTGATAATTGGTCAGCTCCTAGTATAGAGTATATACTGTACATACATATAAGTATATGTAAAATTTACTTTTACTTGTCTTTTCGTACTAAACCACATTTATTGCCAAAAAATGTAAGTTTATTTAACTGTAGTTTATTTAAAAATGTAATCTGATACTTTTACTTGAGAAGACTTTTACTTTCAATTTTACCAAAGTAATATTTTAACACAATATCTTTAATTTTACTCAAGTAAACATTTTGGGTACAACATTGGTAATGTGTGTTTTTTTTTATTATTGATAGGAATGATGGCAAAATGCAACAATGAGATCCAGACTGAAATTCAAAAGTTAAGGATTCAGGATCTTTGGTAGGTCAGTTAGTTAAATTGTTAATTTTTGCTGGGTTTTGTTATTTCTGGAGGAAAATGCACAGCTTTTGATGGCACATATAACAAGAAAACACTGAAAAGAGATACCTCAATCTGAGCAGGACTCTCAAGATATCAGACTTAACAAAATCCACCAAGAAGCAATATTTCACCACAATAAACCAAGTGGCAATATCTAAGTGGGTCCTTGTGTTAATTGTTGGCCCTTAAACAATCACTGCGAGCCAGGCAAGTAATGGGAGGGATGTTTTGACGCTCCTGGCATTGGTTTAAGTGGTTTTGTAGAAAGATTTAGTCAGAGGAAGCTGGTTTAACATAGGAAGTGCAACAACAAAGAGGAAGCGGGGACAAGTGCAGATTTGTCATTCATTTGGAGAGAATTACGGTAACATGAAACCAGGGTGGGATAAGAAAAGACAAACCAAACAGACAAAGATGTACGACTCGTAAAAGTAGCATGGAGATGATTTTCCTGATGTCGGTCTGTCTCCTGGGAGGTAAGTTCTTTTCTTTCTTAATTCTGTCCCTGTGTCTCTCTTCCTCTATCTGAATATATCTTTATGGTTGTGAGATTTCTCAGGTGGATGTGTTCTTTTCAAATTCACCCTTCCTGATTTTGTTGGAGGGCCAAGCAGCTCCTCCTGACTCCCAGAAATTCTTAGGGTCTTTCTCAGGCCCCAATGAGTTTGAAAAAAGTTAAGAAATGTACTACACAAATGTTGATTATGTTTTCGGGCTACTCTGATATCTGTTACTCTTCTGCATAGTTTTACCTTTTCAGGCCTCTAAAAATATTTAAATAAAACAATCAAAAAAGCAATAGTGCAAGAAGCCTTTGGGAAAATTTGGGAACCACTGTTTTCAAGAAGAGGAGAGGTCTTTCAGATCACTAGGACCGAATGAGAGATCTTACCTTTGTTTCTGTGTGTTTTGTGCAGGGTTGTGGGAGACTGAAGCCATGTCAGTAACAGGAGTGTTAGGAGAGGAGATTACAATAAAATGCTCTCACATCAACGCGTTTTCCAACGTCAAATACTTCTGCAAGGGAACATGCGAAAACGAAGACATCCTAATAAGCAGCAGAGAGAAGAAGACAAATGAGAGATACAGTATCAGCGATCAAGGGAACACATTCTACGTGACAATCTCTCATCTGACTGAGGATGACTCAGGAACTTACTGGTGTGGAATAGACAGACTTGGTTTGAACACGCACAATAAAGTAGTCCTCACAGTCATAGAGGGTGAGTTGATTCAGCGGCGTGTACGAATAGCTTTTATGACGTTGTTATTCTTCATCACTTATAGGATCAAGGCCTTTGTTCCTTTCTCTTTTCTTTCAGGAAACACAAAGGACCCTGAGGATGACTTACCTCAATCAATTTCAAATGATGATAATGATACAACAGCATCATCCTCTAGTAAGCAGCTGTCTGGTTGTGTGGAGATATGTACCTGTGTGAGAGACAAAGTCCTGATTGATATATCGTCACTGAAACATGTTGTTGTCTCTTTCAGAGAAGCTGGTGTATATCGGAGCTGGTCTCGGGGTGGTTCTGCTGGCTCTGGCCATAGTCCTTTTAATATTCTTCAGACATCGAAGCAACGACATCAGCGTATGTTCTGGTATGAAACTAACATAAACTCTGAGTATTTTCAGAATATGATAGCAGTTTGAAACACCCCAAAAAAACCTGGGCCGCAATACGATCTCGGGGAATGGTGCATGGATAGCACTCCACTTCTCGCGAGTCATTTAACTCTGTCTGCATTTTATGAGTTTTACATGTACAGGAAAGGACAAAGTTTAACATCAATAAGTTTAGTTACGTGACATATGTCATGTAAATGTCAAGTTAACGTTAACGTAAGTTAACTTAAACACAGAAGTTAAAATTGACCAACATTTACTTTCGGTTTTCGGTCCCCTGTGTGAAAGTCCTGCATTTGTTGGACCCATCCGCCACCCCAACCTTCTCCTCGTATTGCCTTTCTTGCTCTGTAAACAATGTCACCTGACATTTTTATGCATCCCACCGGCAATAGCTGTGTCCGTCCACCCGTCTGTCTGTCCCATTCTTGTCCCATTCTCGTCCCATCTCAGGAACACCTTGACAATATTGGCACAAACATTCACTTGGACTCAAGGATGAACTGGTTGGATTTTAGTGTTCAGAGGTCAAAGGTCAAAGGTCTTCACATCATTCCCATGCTTGTGAACGCGATATCTTAGGAGCGCTTTGAGAGAATTTCTTCAGATTTGGCACAAATGTCGACCTGGATCCGAGGATAAACTGATTAGGCTTTTGTGGTCACAGGTCTAGGTGACAAATTGTTAGTCATAATTCAAGAATCAATATGCTAATTATGACAAAATTTCAAAGAAATGTCTAACAGGATAATGAAGATGAATTAATCAAATTTTATATCCAAAAGGTAGAAAATCAACTTCACAATGACATCGTAATAGTCTGAAAAACTGGCCATTATTCAACACCATAATTTAGGAGCAGAAGGAGGGATTAGATTGTACAGATCTTCTGTGCTGCTGGGTTCAACGTGTGTGAGGCATCCATGTTTTACAGCAACATCCATATTTGACACAGTGTAGTCCACCACAAATTCATTGGTTTCGCTGATATTGAGCTTCAGGTGATTGTCGTTGCACCATGCGACAAAGCTCTCTATCTGTCACTACATAAATTACATGAGTGTGGACAGACATGGGTGGAAATTGAAACTTGATTGGTGCGAAGAGGCATACAACTGCGAGGCGGTAATTATTCATTATTCTTATTCATTTGCGATTTGATGAGACCAGGATGTAGATTCACTTTAACAACTATATGATAAACAACCTAGCAATGACCTAACAACACTCAGAACATTTAAACAACCACGCTTGGATGGATTATACTGATTACCAGAATCCAAGATTTTTGAGGGACCACTGAGAAAAATTAGCAGCAATGGTGAGTCGTGGCGCCGTATCCAGGAACACGTCTCCCTCTTCTCTTGCTCTTCCTTAAGTTTCTAACATTGTCCCCATTAAAGGATTTTTGGGGGAGCTTTTCCTTTTTCAGATTGATGGTTTAAGAATAGAGGGTGTCATATGCTGCACAGATTATAAAGCTCCTTGAGGCACATTTGTGATTTTGGGCTATGAAGTTGACTTAACATCAAGCCTAACCAGCAGACACACTTATAGTTGCTTTAGTCATTTTCTAGTGTGATGTGTCTCCTTTTTAAATAAAAGACGAATATATCCATTTTATTCACTACACACTTTTAATGCAACATTATGGCATCACAAAGATTGATTGTTTTTGAGAAAGTGAAAATGTAGTTTTCATTTTAGAGGGATTTAAAACTTTGTCGATGTATCATCACTCCGTACAGGAAAGGTCCCTGACACGGTCTATGCAACGCCAGTCCGTCAGAAACAAGATGCACACCACATCACAGGCAATGAGGATCAAGAAACAGATGGCAGAAGGACAAACAGCGTCTTCAGCTCGTTGTCCGCTCAGCACCGAGATACCAGCAGCGATCACGCAGACAATATTTACTCCAATGTCAGCTTTTCGTCAGAGTCTCAGATCCAACCAGACAGAATCTGTTACTCCACTGTTAGCTTCAACAAACACACAGACTGCAGCACTGTCACCCCTTGCACAGTTACATACTCCACCGTTAATTACTTACCAACAGATGAGTCAACAGTCTATAGCGACGTCTGAACTCAGTGCTGATCATCTTGACTGCTGAGTGCAGAATCTTCCTCTGCTGTAGGAGTCTGTGTTATATTTCTGTTCAGGTAGTGAATTACCTATTCAATTCTGAATATATTTATTGATTTATTAATTAATTTAATGAAATTATACATCATGTCCAATAGATTAGACATTTTACCCTAATAAAATAACATTATAAAATCAGTTTTCTTCAGAGTGTTTTGTATTTTCTGTGTGTTTCTGTTTGTGGTTGTTGATGGTGAAGAAGTGAAACATGTTCACACCCACCACGCACAATGAGTAAGTATTACCCTTACCCTAACCTTAACCACTGACCCAATAATCAGCTGGTTACACATTGGGGACACAGCTTTTGTAAATTGTACTAGCAGTCCCCAGTTAACTGGTCTTTAGACTGAAATGTGTCCTCAAAAGTACACACACACACACACACACACACACACACACTCTCTTGAATGAGGTGGAAAATGACACAGTGATATGAGCAAAGGAAGAGGCCACAGTGGCCAAGCTTCACACGCTTTACAATTAACCTTAACACTTCCTGGTTCATTGTGGGGCTCCAGTAGTGTCTTGAAAAAGATGAAAAGCCTAGACTGATTTCAGACTGAGTGAAGTGGCTTCAGAGTTGCTGAAGGGCAGAGAAACTAGTCGACACTATGGAAAACAGAGAATTTAACAAAGATCACAATGAGGAAAGTGCTTCTTCTCTGCATCTGGCTGTCCTCTGGTCAGTACCGACCACATCCCAGCAGCAAGCTAAAAATTATCTCCATACACTGTTGGTATTACTGCTGAGAATATTTGCCTTTTGAGCCATTTTGAGGATAATTACATTTTTTAAAAAGCAATCGCCTGTGTTTATTTGTCTTTGGAAACAGCCAGATGCCAACAATCAAAGATTCAGGTATCAGCCCAGGAGGGAGGACCAGTTAAGATCTCTTGCCCATATGACCCTGGGTATGACGCATATCCTAAATATTTCTCTAAAGGTGATTATGGCAACGTGGCCACTCATGAACACTAGTAAAAAGTTCAAAGAGAGCACACAAAAAGGGAAATATTATCACTCTGATGATACCACACAAAGAATCCTGCATGTGACCGTCCATAACTTGAACCTGAGTGATGGCGGGACATTCGGGTGTGAAATAGATGCATACATGTTTGATCCTATCAAAGAAATTGAGGTCAAAGTCTACAAAGGTATGTCAAAGTTAGCCGTTGTCCTTCTATCTCGAGAAAGACATCTATCTCTTATCACTGCACTAGTATTCATTCTTCCTGCTTGACGTTGTTTGACAGCTGCAGCACCTCTGAAACATCTGCTGTTCGCCTAAAAACTTCCTATTTCAATCAGCAAGAACTACAGGTTATTGAAATCATGTTTAATAAATTTTTTTACAGGAATGCCCATCTTTTAGAGCTTTTCATGTAAACAAATATATGCTGATTCTAAGTCTGTTTTCTGGTGACTTCTTTGTCAGAGAGGGCAACAACACCTGAAGATATGAATACAGGTAACACATCACACACAGCAATTTATTTGGTGAAATCTGAGGAGCATGGTAATTTAAAAAAAAAAAAAAAAAAGGCGAAAGAGTGTGTTCTCTTTGTTGGGGATGATCTAAGTTTTAGCTCACTTTCAAAAGAACAATTAATACACAAAAAGTCTATAATTCAAAAAAGTCTTGTTAATGATGCCACCTGGTGGTCAATCAAGGCAAGTTTACATCACCTTTCTGCAAATAAAGAGTTTCACACAAGGCAAATAAATGCATTAAAGCAACATCTAAACATATAATAAAGAGGAAAAATTAAATAAATCAAAACAAAATTTTAAATATGTCTCATATTTAACTTAAAACGATCAAGGTTTCTCTCCAGGCATTGATTAAAACCCTAAAAACTCACTGAAGAATGTTAATCATAATTACATATTTAAAACCTTTTTCCATGAAAAAAAATCCCTTCATGCCTTACATTGGCTTAGATGTAACTCGACATCTTTGCCTTCATGTAGTAGCCTATGCGTGGATGTAAATAGTCCCCGCCTCTATCTCCACCCGCCCCTCCACGGCTTGGCTGCAGCTTCGACTCTGCCCATCAAACACACAAACATATAATTTAGCACTTTAACTGTCTGACAAACTGTTTTGAGTAGTGTTTGCTGTAACTTTCTCTGTCAACACACCAAGTCATACATATAAAATGTCGTGTCAGTATTTGACACGAATGATCATGTAACTCGGCAAGCTAACGTTGGCTAACATTAGCTAACACGCTGCAGATTTGCTTTGGACACAGTCAACAGATAAAACACAGGAAAATAAATCAACATGTTGGCTCGTACTTGTGTCCCCAGGATAAATGAATGGAACAGCGTCCGGCTTCAAATTAATTTGCACACGTTTGCAGTTCAAACCCTGAAGGTTTGACTCTCAGATTTTCAGACCCTTTGGTAACACATGAAGGAAAACGAAAACAGAACACGCCTCTTTGCCTCTAAAACTTTTTTAGTTTTTAGTTTTTTAAGCTTACAAAATTCAGACACGCAACTACACCTGACTTCTCTGATGTCACCATTGCCCCACCCCACAGGATGGTGTGATTCGCTCCTTCCGTAAGTGACGTATGAAACCCTGCTGTCTGAATCCGCATTTCTGAGACTGTGTGCACAGCAGTTCAAGGTGGAATGCTCAGCCACGGCGTTGACTGCTTATTTAGCTCATGCCATGTCTTGTAGCATTTTTTTTTAAAAACAGCTTATGGGCATGTTAACAAGGTTAAAACTTGACTCTCTTTGGAGGCGGTCTTTAATATATAAATGTCAGCGAAGGCAGGTTTTGAATCACCAGGAATCCGGTTCCATCTGTGTGCAGCGTAGTGGCTAAATGCTTTGTCAGCAGTTATATCACCTGTTTCCTTTATAGGGGTTTGACAGGTTTTAAAAGGGGAAGTGTGTGCTCCAAGCTGAATCACCTGTACAATATGTTTACTATTTGAATGATACCTAGTTTGCTATTCAAATATACTATTCTCGGCCATTAGCATTTATCCTGGTTCAGGTTTGTTCGATCCAGTGCGCATTGTGTTTTAATGTGCAGCAGCACAGGACAAGAGGTGGGCTAATAATGCATTACGGTGAGAAGTCTTTCTGTGTGTTGAGTGCATTGAGTTTACAAGGCCTATATTAACCACTGTGTGTGTGTGTGTGTGTGTGTGTGTGTGTGTGCGTGCGTGCGTGCGTGCGTGCGTGCGTGCGTGCGTGCGTGTGTGTGTGTGTGTGTGTCCTCCAGCTGCACGTGGAGAGTCACACCCGAGGTCAGCTAAGAGAACTGGAGTCATCGGTCCATATACGCTGCATTAACCAGTCGCAGAGGTCCAGGCGCCCACCAGACATCAATTTGTCACTTGCCCCCATCAGTTCTTGTCTGCAGGATGATGCTTCTGTTACTCAGCGTGAGGAGAACATCTGCAACACATCAGTGAGGATGCGCATCCGCTCGAATGTACAGTCCGCTTCAACGCAAAGGGAGCCGCCCAGCCCAGGGGGACAGATCAGATCAGCTGCTAGACCCCCTGAGGTGTGCGCCACCATCAGACACCCAGAAACATAGTCCCTGCTGGTGTTGTTGTTGCTTTATATACACATTCATTTGCATTTATTAGTTTGTCAATCATCCATCTTTGTACGTTGATAGTGGGTTTGATAAAAAATGGTCACAGTATGTTCTTTTGTCCATTTATTTTTTTTTAAATCTCTTTACATTCAGTCTCTTTTATTTGTTAAGATGAAGCAGCAGTATAGCATCATGTCACATGTTTTTGTGATGTTGTATTCATGTGAAGCAATGAACTGTAGCACTGTGCCAAAGGCAAATTTCCCCACGTGGACAATAAAGTTTATCATCTTTGCTCTGCTTGTTTTTACTGTATGTGTGGAATTTTAAAAAAAAATCATATAAAAGTGTGGAGTTCTTCCACTGTGTTACATGTCGCTGTGCCCATTCACCAAACAATCTTTATTCATCCTCCAAGTTATTCTACTCATAAGACCCTGAATCAGGTGAGAAGAACAGGTGCAACAGTCAGAACTCACACAGACATTTTTAGATTCTGATGTTCATCACGAATAAATCCATAAATAAAAAAAAGATGACTTTTCATTATGACTCCAGAAGTTGAATGAGAATCATCACGTGTTTTTCTAGTAATCCATCTGTATGGCCATGAGCACACTGCAAACAAGAACTGCTAAAAGCTCATTTACTTTTGATGGTGACAGTATGTTTTTATGTTAATGTTAAATGTTCAATGTAATGGAATTTTTTGTCAACTTGATGATTTAATTTATGTCAACCTGTAGCTGACCATGGTGGAAACACGAATTATGAAAAAACATCCTGTGTTCTTTACATTGAACTCAAGAATGTAGTACGCCAATGTTATACCCACTTTAAGAAAGTGCATGGATCAATTGAAAATAGATGTTAATGAGAAGATATTAGGTAAAATATTAAAAGGTATAAAAGTTTCTTATTTCACTTCTTGTTTTGTCTGTCCTCATTCCTTCACCTGGAGAATGTTATGTCATGACATGACATTCATTACTTGGACAAAGTAAAATTTTAAAACAGTGTATTTTAATTGGCCAAGAATATTGAATGTGCGTTACAATGGAGCCTGAGTCTTATTGGATCAAATCTAAATTTATTCCATGTAAGTTTTTACAATATTAGATAATATAATTAGTTTTACTGGAAATAGGATGTTATTTCAAGAGAAAGAATTTCTTTTGCTTTGATTCATATAGGATTTTAACTCCAATGAAATGTTCACATGTGGCCCTAATCCTCTTCTGTATAGATCACTGGAATACCTGCAGTCTGGATCAAAATAGCTGGTATCATGATTATCATGACCCAATGATAAGAGGGAAATTGTGGAACATGTTCAGTGAAGTACAATTATGGTTTTGCTTTATAAACCGATGAAGAGATGCAGCAGATGAATAATTACTCACTCTCACTTTTCCATTTACCTCTATCTCTCTTTCTCATCTGTCTTTATCGCTCTGTTGCACTCTGACTTCTTAAAAAACAACAACAACACCCTCATTCTAAGATGCAAATGTTTGAAGTTAAGTGCCAGAAAGGAGAAGTTGTTGTGCAGAATGACGGCAGGTGTGGCAGAGGGAGTAAAGCAGATCACGGCTGTACATGGATGTAATGACAAATGATAGTCGAGACATTTTGCTTAATATTTAATTAATATTTGAGAAACTGGAAAACGTTGGACTGAGACGATGGGAATATCACTAAAAGTCACCATCTACTTAATGACAGGTAATTCTATCCTTCTCTTTGTTTTGTGAAACATATTTTGGCTCGTTCACAGTGTTGTGATGAAATAACTCCTTTTTTTTCTTGTGTTTTCTTATGACAGCTAGTGTGAGTTTTTTGAATGTGACAGGAAACAAAGAAAGACCTGCTGTCAGCTGTAAGTATAATGAAGATGTGGAGCATCATGCAGAGTATTTTTGCATAGACACATTGCAGCTTGTTGGATGTCAAAATAAAATTATGGCTAGGAAATCAGCACGGAGACCAGTGATGGAAAGTACATTCGCTCAAGTTCTGCACTTGAGTACAATTACTTTAGGAAGGTACTTTAGTATCTTTTTATTTTATGTTTCTACTTCAAGTGCAGAAGAATATTTACTTTTACTCCGCAACATTTGTCTGACAGCTTGTTACTTAGCGGTTCATGGATTTACATACTAAACATGGAATCATCTTATAAAATATGATGCATATAGATTAAACTGTCCAACTGTTTAGACTGTATAGCGGCTAAAATTAGCTTAATCGAAACGAACTGCAACAGTGTGATAATAGCCAACTTATTAATGCAGACTAATGCAATCGTTTAAATATTTTCTCACTCAGCTTCTTACTATTAAAAGTTTGATCATCATTTCACATTAGAGATTTCTGTGATTTTCTCGGCTCCTCTCACTGGTTTATTTATTTATATTACTTATTTTGTCATTAATATTGTTATACAGAAACACCTGAGTTTCAGTAGCTTTTATAAAATCCAATATTTGAGCATATAGTCAGATAACTTTTTACGAGCGGCCAGATTTTTGCACATCAAGTACTTTTCCTTTTAGTATATTCCTTTTGATAAATGTAAGACTTCGAAATCATGACCTTTACTTCTAATGGACAATATTAAGTAAGAATTCTGAATACTTTGTCCATCTATGACAAAGATTCTCCAGATAAGTCCAGAAAGCAGCTTTGTGTGGTGTGGACAGGTTTGAGTTGGACATGAGCCTCCAGATATTGGAATGTAAGACAATTAGATTATATAAACCTATACTTATACTAGGCTTCGACCCTCTGGCAGGTGTCAACACACCAGTGAACCAGATGGTAAATCATGGAGGCTCCGTTACCATCAACTGCACGTATCCAATAGCAGAAGAAAGCATCATCATCAAGTCCTTCTGCAGAGAAGATGAAAACTTTAATTGCACAAATCTGATATCAGCTTACAAGGCAAATCACACCAAACGAGACAGGTTTTCTCTGACAGACCACAAACAACAAGGGGTGTACACGGTGACCATTTCCACTGTGACCCAAGATGATGCGGGAAGATATCAATGTGCTATGGAAAGGCTTAACAATAGGTCCATTGCATGTTTAACTGAGATCAACCTGCTTGTTTGGAGTGAGTATTGATCTGTTTTTAATCACCCTGATTCACAACTAATCAATATAACACAAGCTTAAATAGACAAAAAAACACATTTCAACAGAAAGTGGCAGCTATGATGATAACTGTCCCTATGCAGACATTTCTAAAGAAAGCAAAGAGCCATCGGTGTCCAACATACGTATGTGTAAAAAAAAACATGTGTGCATGCGTGTGTTTGTTTCTGCATGCATCAATTTCACTTATGCCTTTCCCCACACCTCTGGCTTTTTACTGTCACACAGCTGGCAGATACATCAAAGCCAAGACGTCAGTCTCTTCACGTCCTTCTGTCCAAAACAATGAACCCCCAGAAAATGACATCCCTCCAAACAATGGTGACCTGATTAATGCCAACAAATATCTGCTTTCCATACCTCACTTAATATACACACTACAACACAAACAGACACTGACACAACCGCTCATTTATGCATGAATGTTGAGGACAATGAACCTCTGCTGACAGCATGTATTCTTTAGCAGTTTCTACTGTTGTCTCCTGGTTGCAGGGATGATTGGCGGCGTGGTAGGGGGTCTGGTATTGTTAGTGATAGGCCTACTCGTGGCTGTACTTCTGCTGGTCAGACACAAACTCCCCAGCACACAAGGTGAGGAATGGAAATTTGGTGAAACATGCAAAAACACATACACACATATAGGCCCACTTTATATATTTGTAGTTCAGTCAGGACCACCATAGTCAAAGAAACTTAGATTCCAATTTGCATTCAAGTTATATTTTGTGGTATGGCTCTGTTCTGGGAGCTAAGCAGCAAATTTTTTAAAAAAAGTAAAATTTCACCGAAGACAAACACAAATGTCTTGTTGTTTCTATCTATCCAAGGGTGTTGTGCTGGAGGGGAATCATCAGAGCGGGGGACAAATGCTGGACATAACACAGAGGTATGTTTTGCATGTGCATATGAGTACAGCTGCTGCATCTGTCACACCGCTCCCTGTCTTCCTCTGTAGGGAAATCCTCAAGATCACAACTACGAGGAGATACAGATACAGAACCAGCAGGCAAACTGGGGACACACACCGCAGTCTGTTTATGCGACCGTCAATCCTCCCGCCAATCAGCTCCACTATGCCTGCATCAATTTACAGAAGGACTCTGTCACAGTCTCGACAGATGGGAACGTACTTCCTGACACAAATAAAAATGGCTCCTCTGCCGGTGACTACTCCGCTGTCAACAGGACTCAGGGTGCTGCCCATCCTCCAGCAGCAGAGCAGTCTGTCTATTCTGCAGTCACAAAGCCCGGTGAACCACGAGAGAGACAGTCTTTCACCTGATAATGCTAACTGCGCAGCTTGAGGGGAGCACGTTGTGACAATATGTACATAATGTCCATTCACCCAGAATACAGAAAACAACTCAGCAACATTTGTGAGTGATGGACCCTGTCATTTGGCACAATGCAGAGTTTAGCTTATGGGCTTCTATTTTTTATTTTTATTTTTTTGTAGCTCTGTAGCTAATAATGAAACATAGTGTACGTGCCAATATTCAAGTAAATGTGCTCTGAATATGGTGATTAAAGTCTTGTGAGAATACTGCTGTCTCTGGCTTGGGTCAGTAAAGTAAAATCTTACTTGCTATCAACTATCAACAATAAAGTTCTACTTTATTTCACACAAAAAATACAAAAAAAAAAGTCTTAAAATATTGAAAAAACCATGGGGGAAATGTGGAAAGCACGTAAAATAATGAATTACTAGTAGCTGTTCAGACTAAGGTTTGAAAGAACAACATGATACTCATGATATTCTGATTTATTAACATTAGGCTATAGCAGTGTGTTACCTCAGTCTCAATGTGCCACTTGCTTCACCAGAGCAAATGAAGATGCGCTGAAACTCAATCATTTCACAGGCACGCAAATGCAATTCGTATTGAATTATGTTGTTTTAAAGTTTTTATTATTAAAATTCATTAATCAGTGATTCTAATTATTATTTCACACCTTCAGATAAGCATGAGCGATAAAGAGTCTGTATACATGATGTTTGTGCTACATACAACTGAGACAGCGCTGTTTCGTCTCGACCTTGTTTTGCTGTGCAGCGCCCTCCTCTGGTTGGCTGGTGTGACCATTCTCCAGCTCACAAACATCCACGACAACAACCTACAGAAAATAAACAGTGTCTCTCTTTATATTTACATCTCAGAGGAGTTGTTGAGGACAAAAATTAAGGATTTTCATACTGAAAGGCTGTAACTTTAGAACATGCTAACTTTATATGTTCAAAGCATGTGAATACAATTTTTTATTTTTATGGGTCATTATAGGCCTATTAAATTATACGGGGTAAAAGCTTGACCAGCTGATTAGCTTGTTTTGCGACTCAGTTTCTGTATCTCTGTCATAATGCACCATTCTATTAGCTGAAAATGGTTTACAGCATCACATTGCATGCAGGTTTTTTTCATGTAGTGAAAATCTATCATATCCTTTATTATTCATTTTAGTCTCAGCCAGCAAAGGTCAAGGCAAACAGATATGAAAACAGAGGAATGTTACCTAATGGTGATACAGAATATATGATATATAAATTAAAAGTAAAGGCCATAAAATCCTGTTTTGCTGTCCTGGGCACCGCTGCGGAATTTCATGTGCTAAAGCTTTTCTACTTTCTTTTGCAGTTATTAACAAGGCGAAGATTCATTTTAAGTGTTTCTTTTTTTTTTTTTAATTAGGAAAATATACCAAAGTGAACATCCAAACTGTATTGTTAAAACGATGACATGTCCGTACATTGACAGACGTCCCAGCTGACCAATGGCGGAGGAGAGTGACGCTCGGGGCGGAGCCACAATCTCCGGCGGAGGCTGGGTGTCGCCTGACCGGATGATGATAGAAGTTTTCTGTCTCATGTGTCTACTTTTTTTATCATGCAACCTTCCAGATATTAACCCCGCCACAGTCGGGACCCTTGACTCTAAACTGGCTTGTGTTTTAATAAAATAAACTCACCGAGACTCTGACAGACTGCGGTGCCATCTGGGAACTTTTGGTTTGCTGGAAGGGCGACCCTTTGGCTCTTATTTAACCGGGCAGGAGAGCAGGATAGAGCCCACTGGGCTGACCGAGCTGCCATAATGGGGAACCGGGGAATGGAAGACCTCATTCCCCTCATCAACAAGCTCCAGGACGCCTTCAGCTCCATCGGCCAGACTTGCAACTTGGACCTGCCGCAGATAGCGGTCGTCGGCGGCCAGAGCGCAGGGAAGAGCTCCGTGTTGGAGAATTTCGTCGGGAGGTTGTACCGTTTATATGAATTCTTCCATTCATTTCACATTGTGAATGTGATTATTACTCTGTTGACTGTAGTTTGTGACCATTGCGGTTCTTTCAAGATGAACGCCTAGACTTTGCGTAAAAGTCGCCAGCTAAGCACTCGGTTACGCGCTCTGTGTGTCGGTGCCTCCCAGTTTCAACGTGTTGTCCCCCCCCCCCCCCAAGGATTCTTTCCATTTTGGAGCTGAGATATTCACGATTCATAATTACGCATCTTACACAAGCAAACAGCTGTTAACAAGTGATGGGTGGAGTATAAAAGGTGTTGAAAACGGACTCTAATCTAGAGCTCCATATCTTAACAGTATGACCTCCTCAGCAGGAACATGCAGTCACTGCTTCATATTAGGCCCATTCTGTCAAACATTATCAAAGGCTGTGCTTCCTTGAGACTGCTCGGGTTGTAAGTATATCTTTATAGGCCTCGCATTACACAGGTCAGGTCAATGTTTTACTTAAAAGGGTGAGGCGTGGAAAGGTTGTTGGCAGGTTTGATGAGGTCATTGCCAGATAGATGAATTATTGGAAAGCTACAGTACAAATACATTTTTAAAAAAAAAAAAAAAGCCTGAGCCTGCACTCCCAGCATGCCTGCACTGCTGATTTGTTTCCTTGTGAGGCTGATGAATGAGTTTGAATGAGCAGTTGTGGACCCACGCTTTGATGAGAAATAGCCACAAACCCACTGCGTCACGTTAAGATCAGTTTCTAACGATGTAGTCACTTTGTTTTTTGGGAGGAAATCTATTCAGGAGGAAAGGGGAAGGGGAAGAAGACTTGGCTGTCCTTCACATCTAGTCTGCTGAAGATTTCCGTAGCAGCTTTGTAATTTTTTTTTTTATCTCCAAAGGGAAAGGCACCCAGAAAAGGGAACACGTCCCTCTTCTACATGTCAGAATGATTCCACTTGTTGTCCAAGAGATAGGGAATGTCGATTAGGCGGCCACATCTCCTTTTTTTTTCCTGTCGCCTTTTGTCTCCGAGTCCCAAGCAGTGTCTGGGGGAGACAGTAGGGGCATTGATGTGTTTGTGCTGGGGTCATAAGTGATGTCACCAGCTGCACTGTCATGTGTATATGACACACTGGGTACCAGATACTCACAGAATCAATTAGAGCTCTAACGTTGGTCTGTGAGATCAGTTTTTACTTCTTTTTTCCCCCATTTTTAGTAAGGTCACAGTATACAGTCAGGGGCTGCAACTAACAATTATTTTGATTCATTGATAAATATGTTTATCGTTCCCACTTATTGTGTAGACCGGTGGTTCCCAAACAAGGGGTAGAGGAACCCCTCCAATGGGGCATCTGAGGGGTCACAAGATAATGAATGTTATAGAAAAGAATAAAGAAAACATTGTTCATCTGTGCAAATTTCAGTTTTTGGATTTTTCTCTCATCTTTTCTTTGTGAAATATCAGAGGACTTTTTTTTGGGGGGGGGGGGGTCTTTCTTATGTGGACATGTGTGACGGGAGGTAGCAAGAGTCAAAAACCAATAGCTAGAGTTGTAGCTAACGGCGATGCTCATTATTACTTAATCAGTCATTTCGCTTTATTGATTCATTGTTTAGTGTATGGAAAGTTTAAAAACTGTGAAAAATGTCTTATCTCTTCCTCTGAGAGCCCAAAGATGGCACCTTCAAATGTCTTGTTTTGTCCGACCAACAGTCCAAACTGAAAAGATGTTCAGTTTAAAACGATAGAAAACAGAGAAAAGGACCAAACCGTCACACTCAAGAAGGCCAAACCAGAAAATACTTAATGACTTAAAGTGGCTGAAACGATTAATCGATACTCAAAAGTATTGTAGATTACATTTCCGTCGATTGATTCCATGACCAGGTGTTTGTAGTAACGAACAAAAAGAGCCCAAATGCATGTTACCAAAGTTTAAACTAACGTCTGATCAACAGCTTAAAGCCCAACAGTATTCAATCCACAATGATGCGAAACACCAAAAAAAAAAGGGCCAAATCCTCACATGTTAAGAGATGCAGATTGCAAATGTTTGCGTGTGACGTTTTCAGGGTAAATGTCTCAATGATCGAACTGTCTTGTTGGTAATCATATAATTCGTTGTGTTCATGTGTTCACAAGTGACAGGAAGAAATGAGGAAAGGGGATGGGAATCGCTGTTGTGTAACATCCTGACTGCTCTGTCAGCACTGGACAACAGGCACACACACAGGGTGTATGTGTGTCTCTCTCTCTCTCTCTCTGTGTGTGTGTGTGTGTGTGTGTGTGTGTGTGTGTGTCTCTCTCTCTCTCTCTCTCTCTCTGTGTGTGTGTGTGTGTGTGTGTGGCCTGCTTACCTTACGCTGAAACTCGGCCCGGTCTTTGCTGCTGACCTGGCAGACACACACAGATACAGACACAGACTCATAGCCTGGAGAGATGTGTAGTCAGTGGCCTGGACATAATCACAATTCTATTGAACAGGAGTTTTCCATTCAGATGAGTGTGTATGTAACGAGACGGGGAAACGGAGAGACGTGTTTCTTTCTCTCTGTGCTATTTATAATGAATAGGGTTGTAAGTCAACCCTTGCTTTGCATCAATAATGCACACATGCACATGTGCCGGCAGTAGGGTTTTGGTATTTGGTACAGTGTTTTGGTAGAGGCCGACAAATATTCGCCATTTTGATATCAGAATGTTTGAGGACAAAGTGCTGATGATTTTTGTTCCTCCAGCATCATGTTGCTGAACCGTTAATGTGGGATTAATGAGAGCGAGAGAGAGAGCAGTTAAATTTTCTTCTTATTGTAATATTTGATTTGACACATAGTTCTTATCCTTGTCCCAGAGTCGTGTGTATTAAACTTTGTCTCTCTTTCAGGGACTTTTTGCCCAGAGGATCCGGCATCGTCACCCGTCGTCCTCTCATCCTCCAGCTGGTTAACAGTAAAGCAGGCAAGTTTGCAAAAAAAAAAAAGGGTTTGCGCTCTTAAATCCATTAAAGACAACGAATCTGGTTTGTCTTGCCAAAACTGAAAAGTCCCATCTGATAGAAAATTGATAAGAAGTAAAATAATTGATTTATTCCGTGTTCCAAAGGTAACGGAATGTTAAAAACGTGAATGTTTTAGTTTAAGTTAGTCCTCTCTCCCTCGTCTAATTCTCTAATTGTCTCCCTGCAGAATATGCAGAGTTCCTGCACTGTAAGGGACGTAAGTTTGTGGACTTTGATGAGGTCCGTCTGGAGATTGAAGCGGAGACCGACCGGCTCACCGGCTCCAACAAAGGCATCTCCCCCATCCCCATCAACCTCCGTGTCTACTCCCCTAATGGTAACGCACTCACACATGCAAGCTCAGCCCTCTAGGTGCACGTTCTCAGCCTCTCTCTGACTTCTTTCTTCGTTCCCCGCTTTCCTCTCTCAGTGCTCAACCTGACCCTGATCGACCTGCCCGGGATGACCAAAGTGGCCGTGGGAGACCAGCCCCATGACATCGAGCACCAGATCAGGGACATGCTCATGCAGTTCATCACCAAGGAGAGCTGTCTGGTCCTGGCCGTCACCCCGGCCAACACTGACCTGGCCAACTCCGATGCCCTCAAGATTTCCAAGGAGGTGGACCCTCAGGGTAAGGAGACCCCAAGTAAAGCATGTGGGTCTGTCTTGTTCTACCTTTTCTCTGGATAATTCTCTAAATGTAACCGTTTATTGCTCTAGTTCTGAACAAGGCTAATTACTCTTCGCTGTGTCTTGCAGCCATTATCACTCTTTCTATTAATCTTTGCCCCGGTGCCACAATAATTAACAGTTAATTATAGAAAGACTTCCTGGCAGCATAGATGTAGTGAATATGATTAGTTATAAGGTATAATTAAATTTTATTATCTCCACCTTCGGCCTTCTTTCATTAAATCCAGAAGCTGTGATTAACCATTTACTTGCCCAGTCTGACACAGGATGATGTAGACTCGTGTTTATTTCTTCTAAACAGTGCGTGCTGTGTGTTAAGTTTGTAACTGAGTGCTTACAAGCTGTTCCACTGTGTGTTATTGAAACATAATCGTGCTAACTTTGTGTTCAGGGCTGCGAACCATTGGTGTGATCACAAAGCTGGACCTGATGGACGAGGGGACAGATGCACGGGACATCCTGGAAAACAAGCTACTGCCACTCCGCAGAGGTGAATAAAACAAACATCCACACACATACACAAAATCTAGTTTAATTTATTCTTTTCAGTATTATGGCTGTAGCCGTGGCCGGAGGTATTATGTCTTTGGGTTGTCCGTCTGTCCCTCCCATTGTCATGAACTTGATATCTCATGAACGCTTTAAAGGGAGTTTCTTCAAATTCTGCACAAACGTCCACTTGGACTCAAGGATGAACTGATTCGAATTTGGTGTTCAAAGGTCATTTTGACCTCGCAAAACATGTTTGTAGTTGTAACTCAAGAATTCATACGCTAATAATGATGTGTCTTATTGGATAAAATGAAGTGATGACATTATATATCTAAAAATTTAAAGGACAACTTCTCTGTGACATCATAATGTTCCGCTACAACACTGTTCTGGCCATTATTCAACACCAAAACTCAGGAACAGAAGGGGAGATTGTGACCATATTTCACATTTGGTCAGATACTGAACTGGTGACACTAATCTTGGGTGTCCACCTTGAAACTGTGCTGATTGTATAGATCTTCTATGCTGCCGGGTTGAACGTGTGTGTGTATTGTAGCAACATTTATATTTGAAGCATTGTAGTCCACCACAAGCTCTTTGGTTTCGCTGATATTGAGCTGATTGTCGTTGCACCATGTGACCGAGCTCTCTGTCAGTCACTACATATATTATATGAGTCTGGATGGATGTATACTGCAACCGTGAGGCAGTGATTCCAGTTTTATTTTAATATGGGGGGTATTTGTCAGGGGCAAGATGGTATTCAGAATAAGGATTGCAAGACAAACACCAAACGTTGTGTAGGCGATTGACTCACAGACATTAGACATCACAGTCTCAATAAACATGTACACCAGTGCCTTCTCATGCATGTTGTGTTTACAAGTTTGACCAAATTGACCAAGACTAAAACTGAAGACATTTCCTGCATATTTGTATTTTATTTGAGTTAGTGTATAATATTTTTACACTTATTAGTTATTTCAACAGTGTAGCCATTTATATACCTACGTAGTTCCCCGGTTTTAGAAAGTAATGGAACAAGTTAACAAAAAGTCATTAAATATTTGATTTAAAATCCTGTGCAGTCTGTAGTCTTGGTACAGTCTGAGCTGATGCTCTACTTTTTGCCTTCAGCCTGGTGAAACACATTTGGATTTGGGTTAGGGGTCCAAAGCGTTGTCGCATTTCAACATTCTTTGTGTGTCTTGTCTTGTCTTGTGTTCTTGGTCAGGATACATCGGGGTGGTGAACCGCAGTCAAAAGGACATTGATGGGAAGAAAGACATCCGCGCTGCTTTGGCCGCTGAGAGGAAGTTCTTCCTGTCTCACCCTGCGTACAGGCACATCGCAGAGCGCATGGGCACATCACACCTGCAGAAGATGCTCAATCAGGTTAGACGCATTTCTGATTAGACACGCGCGCACACACACACACACACACACACACACACACACACACACACACACACACACACACACACACACACA
>JBBPCS010000283.1:2743878-2754800 GCA_037974645.1 Hollardia meadi
CCCTCATCCTGACCCACGCTACACCAACTCTTCCTTCACCTGACATTAAACCTCCAACTCCTCCCATGATGCCTCACCACAGGACAGGCCTGTTCACCCCAGACATGGCGTTTGAGGCCATAGTGAAAAAGCAGATCATTAAGCTGAAAGATCCGTGTCTGAAATGTGTCGACCTCGTCGTCACCGAGCTTGTCGCCCTGATCAGGAAGTGCACGGAAAAGGTAAACGGGACCGGTGGAGAGACGGATAAAGAAGTGATGAATACAGAGAGAGGATTGAAAGGAGTGAAGGGGTAAAAAAAACAAAAACAAAACAAATGCAAGCAAAGAGTGACAGAGAGCAGTCAAAGAAATAAAATTGCAAAAATCACAAAGAATATATGAACTAACTTGTCTAGTCTTGTTGATCATTACCCCTCACCACTGCTTAACGGCTTCACTCAGCACATGTCTCGCCCACCTTACCCCGCCTCTTCAATGACAAATGTAAATGCCCCGCTTACCCCATCAGCACTGCGAGTGGTGATTTATGCAACAACCCCTCACCCTGCCTCACATATCAAATCAGATCCCCACTGACGCGACAAAATTTGCCTGCTTAGAAATGACTGTTTTCACCCCCTCACCCCCGCCCCCCGTCTTGTCAAGGCAGAGTTTTCTGTATTTTTCCTGTGATAAACTCTTTTCCCCCAACACTACACCACACCCTCTTCAATCTTCTTCTGTTTCTGGACCCTAACCTCATCTTTTTCCCTCCGTGATTTGTTCAGACTCGCTATCAGCTCGAGATGGTATTAATTCACTGTTCAGCTGCTGCCACAGTATCTAAAGCTGGCGAGAAATCTCAAGCTGATATGGAAGTCATTAGTGCATGCCTCCTCAACGTCTTGCCTCAGTCTTGTGTTTTATACTGTGGTGTGCTGCTCATGAGGGTGCAGTGTTTACAGTGTCGTGTATGAGTCTGCGAAGGTGTGTGTAATCGCGGTGCCTGCAGCAGTGCATTTGTGTGTGTTTTCTGTGTGCGTGTCTGCAGCTGGGATCGTTTCCTCGACTGAGAGAAGAGACAGAGAGAATCGTCACCACTTACATCAGAGAGAGAGACAGCAAGACCAAAGAGCAGGTGTGTGTGTGTGTGTGTGTGTGTGTGTGTGTGTGTGTGTGTGTGTGTTTGTCATAGAGAGAGACACACATGCAGCCTACCTGTACATCTGTACACTTGTCACTTCTTTGTATATGTAAGCTGTGTAACGTTTTGCCTCTCAGGTGCTGCTGTTGATTGACATTGAGCTGTCCTACATCAACACTAACCATGAGGACTTCATTGGATTTGCCAAGTGAGACATAACTTCAGATGCTTATTTATTAATTTTTTTTAAGAACAGAGATGGAGCTGAAATGATTCTTTCCATGGAAAGAAAATTAATTAACGGCGACCATTCTGATATTCTATGAATCGCTATTTAATTTTTCAAGCAAAGATTTGCTGGTTTCATCTTCTGAAATGTGAAGATTTGGTGCTTTTCTTTGTCGTATATGACAGCAAGCTGGTTGTCTTTGTCATCAGCTGTCGAAAAACAAGGAATTTTAATATATCCACTCGTGCTCTGAGACGTTCCAATATATATTTTTCAGTATTTTTAAATATTTTGCAGACAAAACGATTAATCAAAAAATATTGAGCAGATTAGTCAATATGGAAAATGTATGTATTTATTTGTCGTATTCTCTCACATGCAGTAAGTTGATGCGTAAGGAATAATCAATCAAATGTGAAGATCTATCTTTCGGTCTGAGATTGTTAAAAAGCTTTGTTGTGCTGGAGAGAAACTAAATTTTAATGCCATTAGATTTTAATTTTTTATAGAAAGAAAAGAAAAGTTTGAATCACAATTACTACAGCTTGAACAATTCTAGATTGTTGAAACCAATACTAGTGTTTTTGAACTGTTCTATCTTGTGGAGCGTGCGAAATACAACCCCCTGAAACCACCAGAGAACTTTATCCCCGTCCAGGTTTTGGCAAAAAGAGTGTCCATCTGGCACTCTTTTTGCCAAAACTCACCTGTCTAACTGAGGAGCTGTTTCTACTCTTAGTAAGGCTCCACACCAGAGATGATACACACAACTGGCCCGGCAATAAATCAAATTCTCAATCTCCTTTTAAAATACTCGCTCAAATATGTTTGGGATTTTTTTTCCTTCTTTTTTTTTTTTTTGTCTTAAAAGACCGAAATAAACCAATTTCAATGAGGGGAAGTAACAAAGTAGTTTTTGGCCCGGGATTAAAAGAAGAGAGAGAACAGCTACATGGAAAAAAAAAAAGGATTTCATTTACAGAAGAAACTAATCAGCGACAGAAAACGGATGTCTTCGAAAAGGAAAAGGCCGCTCTCCCTACAAGAGGGAAGCAACAGATAAAATCAATTAAACGTCAAGCCAAATGTTACACCCTGCCTTGAAATAAGACAGAACCTTCATGCACTCGAGTAGCACACATCACAAACGCTGCCAAACTGGCAACACACACACACACACACACACACACACAGCACTGGTGCCGTAACATGAACACAGAACGTACACAAGCATTTCTGACAAGTAAACATCTAAATATAAAACTAATAAAACAATAGATCATGAAACTATCTGGTTTTTGTTTTGTTTTGAATACTGAGAGTTTGTGTTACTGAATGTCCCTCCTGCAGTGCCCAGCAAAGGACTTCTGCTAACGCCACCAAGAAGAGAGTCATGCCCAATCAGGTAACTCACCTGTTTAAACAGACGACATCATGTGCTCCCCATACTAAGCCCCCCACGCCACTCTAGCATCAGAGCAGCCGCTTTCTCCTGCTGTGTTTTTATTTCTTGTTCTGTCGTTTGCCTGAGCTCGTCTCTCCGCTCATTGTTGACCTTTGCTGCATCACATTTACATGCATACTTGTCTGTGCCCCTCTTGTCTTTCCCCTGTTTTGCCCTTTCCGCTACTGTTCCTCCTTTTTACGGCCCAGGGAGACATTCTCGTAAGTACCGTACTTCCCCCCCTCCTGTACCACCACTTGTCACTTCCTCTTTGGGTGGGTGGGGGAGTCAAACGGTCATTCGGACCATGTCGAGAAATGAGCTTTGTTTTCCCTGATGAAAAAGAGGGAAGTGAAAGAGTTACACTCATGGATGTATCACCATGTGCAGAGAGGGTGGCCGTTTATTGCACGTTTCCCACCCAGCGAAAAGAACAAAATGCACCGCACATCTCTTTCCCTGTCCCACTGACTTTTCACTGGGATGATGTCACACACAAAAATAGCTCTTCTAGGAACGTTTTACAAATATCAAGTCTGAAATTGCAATACAAAGAGTAATAACTATCCTTGTCTACAGTTTGAGGTGTTTATAATCAGAGCCCTTTCTGGACATTTTGCTGCCCAAGGCACCAAGACATCCACTGGTGTCTCTGAGGGGACTGATGTTTTTATTAGATTATTGTATACATTTTTGCTATGACATATGATGTTAAAAAAAAAATCTAATTTCCTTTACATTACACAAGTACAGCACACTGCATTCATATTAATAAAGATGAAAGATTGAAGTCTAAGTCTAATTCTAGTCTTTAAGAAAATAAACCTGGATCACAGCTTTCCTTTCATGGTTTCCTACATTATTTAGTATTGGACGTATTATGTATAATAGGGCATCTAAAGATGATGTCAGTGTGGATGCGTTTTGACAGGAGGGTCTAGACGGGATTTTGACAAACTCCCTTCAGCCTCAGCAGAAATAAGATTTTTTTCCAACCAAAAAGCGGCACTTTCAAGATGTGGTCCATCCGTTGATGAAAGTCACCGACACTCGCTGTCTTATCATTCATTTAAACTACTGCCTTCCGCTTAGTTGTTTTGTGGCTCTGTGGTCACCTGTGGGTGAAAAACAAAAAACGAGCTGCTTCCTGACTGCTCAGCTCATACATACCTGAGAGCCGCCCTGATTATAATGGTAGTTTATAGGGAAAACTTGTTTTGGCTGCAGGGGAATCTTTTGCTGCAGCAGCACAGCTTACCACCGGAGCAAACTGGTTGCACGGCTGACTGTATTATACATTCATGGCTGCACCACCCAGCCTCGGGTATTGCATATCTCTGCTTATTATCCCTGTGTGTCTGTTCCCTTTGTCTTCTCGTTTGTCAGTCTGGCAGAGAGAGGGATGCAGAGAAGGTGACTTTTCTTTGGAGCCTGTCATTGTTTATTTTCAGTCTCTACGTTTGTGGTGTATTTTTACTTCATACCAAATGTGTTCATCTGTCTGAAGAGCAACGTTGCACTTGCATGACTGTTTTGCTGTAAATGTCAATATGTTTGTTTTTCCTTTGTTTTGAGTCTTGTATTTGCTTGCTGTACTGGGGTTTGTGTAGTTTAGTCAACTGTTGGATTCTTGTGTGCAGGTGATCCGCAGAGGCTGGCTCACCATAAACATCAGTATCATGAAGGGAGGATCTAAGGACTACTGGTTTGTCCTGACTGCTGAGTCTCTCTCCTGGTACAAAGATGAGGAGGTAAATGCACAGCAATTTATTTTTTTCTGCAGGATAGAGAGGAAGTATTTTCAAGACAAACATTCCAGCTAGCACCTGGCAAAGGAATTACTCAGTTATTAGTGTAATACTACAGAAAATACTGTAGTCACGAGGTGCCACAAATCTTACTTGTTGTACCTGGAAGTTGCTCTGAGAAAAAACTCCCAAAAAAAAGTCTGAATTTTGAGAAAAAAGTCAGAACTCAAATACATTTTTCATATGTGGCCCTAATCCTTTCCTGTACTCTGTTGAATTTATTTGTTGTCCACCTTTTTTGTTGATCATTACATCACTGGGTGTTTTAAAAGGAGAAAGAGAAGAAGTACATGCTGCCTCTGGATAACCTGAAGCTGAGAGACGTGGAGAAGGGTTTCATGTCCAGCAAACACGTCTTTGCCATCTTCAATACCGAACAAAGGTGCGGGTGCTATTAATCATCTAAAACTGCCACGTTCATGTTGTTCTTCTGTTCATTAATCTTTGGTCAATGCGTTGCAGGAATGTGTATAAAGACCTGCGTCAGATTGAGCTGGCATGTGACACTCAGGAGGATGTCGACAGCTGGAAGGCTTCGTTGCTCAGAGCTGGTGTTTACCCAGAGAAAGACCAGGTACTCAAGAGAGTATTCACACCGCAGGCCGTTTACAAATGGTATTTACTAAGGAACTGGATTATTAGCACTTTTGCATATATTTGGATAGAATTAGTTTGTGGACACAGTTTCACACTCCATTTTACAGTTTAACCACATTGCGTGCAGCTTCTCATTTATTTTTTACAACCCTGCTGGTCCAAGGAGCAAACTGAGGATCTAACATTCAGGCCAAAGCGATCCACTGTTTACCTTTTACACTACTGTATATTCAGGTCATGTACTAAAACATTTTACATCCAGCATTTTTAAGACGACTGGTGCTTCCTTATGTAATCACATTGGAGAGCGTATCCAGAACGGTCTGTTAGTCATGGTCCAAATTACTGGTGTAGTGTGGATGAAAGGCTGAAACCAAGAAAAACAGATGTGTCTTAATCTGTATTTGCATCAGTGTGGACAAGAGCTTACAGCTGTGTCCAAGTGGCCAAACAACGTTTCTCCAACAGCCTCGCCCACTTCAAACCAGTACAAAGCACACAGACAAAAACACAAAAACTGACTTCACATGTAGAATAATCAAAACTAACATTCAGAGAAAATACCGCATTTACCTTTAACGGGTCAACATGTCTCTGTCTCTGTCTCCGTCTCCTCCAGCCTGAGAGCGAAGATGCGATGAACCCTGGTGAAACCGTGTCCATGGACCCGCAGCTGGAGCGGCAGGTGGAGACCATCCGCAACCTCGTGGACTCCTACATCGACATCGTCAACAAGTCCATCACAGACCTAATGCCCAAGACCATCATGCACCTCATGATCAACAGCGTACGTCTCTTTTCCCATTAGTCAAACCTAACTTCAAGCGTAATCAGACCTAGAGAGGCATGCTAAATGACAAATGAGTTGGAAAGTCATTTTTTCTGTAACGTGGGTCTGTATAATCTTGGCTGCATTAAGCGCCCTTCCTCTCCTTTTTCCTCTCACATCTCCAGGCGAAGGACTTCATCCACTCTGAGCTGGTGGCCTACCTGTACGTGGCTGGGGACCAGAGCAGTTTGATGGAGGAGTCGGCAGAGCAGGCTCAGAGGAGAGATGAGATGCTGAGGATGTATCATGCTCTGAAAGAGGCCCTGGTCCTCATTGGAGACATCAGCACCAACACTATTTCTACCCCAGTGCCTCCACCAGTAGATGACAGCTGGATTCCCAAGGAGCCAAGGTAACAGACATGATTAAACACAATTAGAGTAGAGTAATGAGTAGAGTGCGGACAGGCCAAACTAGGTTTGAGGCAATTTAGAAACAGTGTCATTACATAGTTTGTCCACTAGAGAGCACTGACGTGTCGTCCCGTTTGTATCCTGTCACAATTCTTTAAAACAAACAAATCTAAGAAGGTATAAAAAGAAATGTTTGTATAATATTTGTATATATGTTTATATTTGCCATGCATGTGCAGCAATAGTGTTTTCTTGTTATTGACGTAAAAAAGATATTTATTTTTTTCTAACATTCACTGTGAGTATCAACCTGTCCCTTGATATGATATTCATTATTTATTTAGATTTACACGTGCACACCAAAACAGTTTGAGGGCATTGCAAATAAATGAAATAATTTTATTCTATTTAAGCATGTGATCCTAATTCATTTTTTTGCACAATCCTCTCATCAAAATATACTTAAAATCTCTTTTTAAACCTCTAAAATTGAATTTCCCCTTGTCCACACATGCTAAATACGGCCCGTGGAACATCTCAATCCGGCCGACAACGTCCTCAGAGAAAAATTAAAAGATCTTCAAAAAAAAAAAAAACAATAAAAGGAAGCATTATGTCCATGAACTTCTAGGCAAATGACTACAATGAGTCTGTATTGCTATTTGATTCCAATAGAGGGCGCTGTATAGATTTAGATTGGACTCGAGTTGTTGAGAAAAGTTGCCTTTGAATGTCCCATTTTGACCAAGAGAGGACATCTAAATATTTCGTCAACCAAGCGTTGGTTCAAAGTGTTTGATATGCCAAGAGAGTATCAAACAAACACTTTGACTATTTCAAACCCTTTATCTATGTCAATATGGCCCTCCGGAAAAATAAAACACTGTTGCCCATCCCTGCCCTGAAGAAATTAAAAATGTATGTCTTCTTCTTCTTAAATATGAACTAAAAAATGTGTTTAATTAATTCACTCTTATTGAATTATATCACAATTAATCCACAACGAGCTCCTTGTCTTAATGAACTGAAAATATGACGTCATTTAAAAGGGGCTACATCTCATTTCGTAACCCTTTACCCAAAACCCACCTGTCTCTGCCTCAGCCCCCCACCGGCGTCCCGCGCTGCTTCAGCAACAGCGCTCTCCGCCAGCCGACCCCCAGTAGGGAGGGGGCACATCCCAGGTCCCCCGTCCTCCATCAACCCCTCACCGGCATTCGGAGCACCGCCAGTGCCGTCTCGTCCCGGCTCCGGCCAAATGGCTTACACAGGCGATCCAAACTCTGGTGCTGTGCCTCTTGTCCCCTCCAGACCAGCCCGTGTGCCTCCTGCACTGCCGCCAGGGATACCCAGGTAAAATCATACACACACAAAACACACACACACACATACACACACTCTGATGCCTTTGTTCATGGCTTTGATATTGGTGGATGTTACTGGGACAATTGAGACTGCTGGTGACGGGTTGTACTATACATTCTGGCTTTTGGTGGTTTGGGAATAATTGGCGCATGACTATCTTTTTTTATTTTGCCCCGCATTTTTCCCCCCCCCCCCCCCCCCCAATACCTCCCCTCCTCTCTCTTCCTGCAGCAGAAGACCCCCGGCTGCTCCCAACAGACCCACTGTCATACGTCCTTCAGAGCCCTCCCTGCTTGACTAGAAACACACACACACACACACACACACACACACACTAGTCATCCTTTTTCCATGTATATTCCTATAACAACAGACTTTGTCCTACTGTAACTGGTAATCTGATGCTGTCTCAGTCTGTGCATTTCAGAAGCATTATGTATGTGATTTTGACTTAATGTGTAGGTAGCTTCTTTTTTTTAACAAAGTATATGATGAATTATTCTGCATTCAGAATTATGAAAAGGGATAAATTTGATAATTTAATCGACTTAAACGCTATGGACCAGCAAGTCATCTTGAATTTTGTTTGTTTCAGTTGAAAATGAAGTGTGTCTTTAAACAATATATGATTTATATGATGGTAAGAAAACACTTTTAGGAGTAACTGTTCTGTGAGTTATGTACTTGCTAACATTTTGTCTGTAATCTTACACACTAAGCACCTCATTAAGTAAGCAGCACTTTTTGATAGTTTTTCTTTTTTTACTCCTAATTTTCCAAGTCAGCCTTCAAATTAGCTTATTAAAAATTAGACAGAGCAATGGAAACTGTATGCTTCAACATGTTAGCTGATTACCTTATGACAAGTGTTTTTAAGTGTAGTATACTTGAGGGAAGAGTGACCTCCCGCCATTGCTCATCCTTGATGACATTCAAGTGTCTTAAGAAAACTTTTTTTTTTTTTAAAAACAATTTCTTATTATTACATTAAAAAGCCAATAAAAAAGAAAAACAGTGATCGTTTAAGAAAGAGCCTCTTCTTCCAGAAGGTGTAAAGAATGACGGACTGAATAAAAGAGCGGAAAAAGATGCTGTTCGACATTTTTGCTCCATTTCTTCTCTCAAATTCTCATGCATCACCAAGCCTGTCTTGTTGTTTCCATGCGCAGACAGTAAACATGTACTTCCTGTCACTGTACGGAGTCCAGGTCACGACCTGTTGCCTTGCATGACAGTCAAATAGAGACAGACGTACAGAACAAGAACGTTTCACTTTTCTGTGTGCAGCCTGCCATGACCAACCTACCTTACTGTATGATGGAGCTGTCAGTTACCATGGTAACTGTGGTTGCCAGTGGCAACAGCACAGTACAGATAGTGTTACGCATTGCTTTGGGGATGTTGCTAGAGCCGGGCAGGAGTGAATAAAGGTATGCAATCCCACTCCTGTTTTCTAGAGAGCAGCTGTGCAAGTTACTTTGACCTGTTATTATGAGCAGAAACTGACATTTTCATGGTCTACTCTCACAGGCGACCTCCACAAGTCCCCTCTCGTCCCAGCCACTGGTGAAGGACACTCAGATGTTACGAAGATCAGGTGCACCAAAGAGTTTCTGTAGCTGTTTACTATGTACATTTCTGAAACTGCTGACATTTTGGTCTTCATTCGACATTTGAGGAAGGGAAAGATGCAGAGAAAAAAAATGCTATGAATTATGATATATTGTGGCTTGCCTCAGTCCGTGAATGAATTAAATAAGACAAAAGTACCGATAACCTCTTTACATACCGGTATGTTATTACCCTAAGAAAGCATTTTGTGTTTCTCTTCGCCTATAAGTACTACTGAAATTCTTTGTGTCATGGGGTTAGATGCTTGAAATGTCTTCCTGAGAATGGATGAGTCAACTAGTAAATGGAACCATCAGGAAACTGTATCTTCAGACACGTCCACACATACAGTACGGCGTGCTGTAATGTCCTCCTTTAAGACTGAAGAATAAAGTCCTTTACACTCCAGCGCCATCTCTTTTCTTATAATGCTAGATGTTGTATAATGTGTATAACATAAACTGCTTGCACACACCATCAACTATAAAATGAAAGAGCCCCTCCACACACTCCAAAAAGTATACTTCCTACATTAAAATCGCACCTACTTCTCCCTCATTAAAAATCCCAGAATACATGAATATGCAAATATTTTTTCATTTCACAAGTTTAACTTCTGGACACAAGATGTCTCCTGCTTCACTGTAAAGTCCAGTCTCAGTGTTTGTGCACTGGAGGCTTCAAGTTTCCACATCACACTTGTGTTTGCCGAATATTTGATCTGGATTGGCTTCAAAAACTATTTGTGAGGTCACAAATCGTGCTCGTAGGCTCCGCCTCTTCAAATCTGATATTAAATGAGCAGAGAGAATGAACGTGAAAGCGGCCTTATAGTGTCAGACTCTGCACATGGGTCATTCTACACAGTGAAGCTGAAAGAACAAGAAAAACACATTTTTGACTGGAGGGGGACTTAAAGGAGACTTTCAATTTAATCTTTTCTGGCAGCCACATTGTCACTTTACACTGTATGATCAAGCAAAGATGCCTCAGTATAGTAACCTGGCAGTTTTATTGATAATTTGATAACAGCAATTTCAATGTTTTTCAGATTTTACTACTTACCAACAAGTGCAGTTACTTTCTGTTGATTCTTTAAGTATCTAATCAAATATAACTCGGTAACTAACCTTTATACCAACTTCAGCTTTATGTCTGATAATGTTGAAGTTGTTGGAAATATTCAGACGTTAGGGGGAGCTACTTCAGCAGAAATAAAGTGTGTCTATACATGTTTGGTCTCAGGCTTCTAAATGGCTCTTGGGAAAATACTGCACACTGACAAGTAGTGTTATGCGTAATGGCAAATTTATAATCATTCATTTATAAACATTCATTAATGTATCCTTTTATCATGTTTAGTATAATCATGCATGTTGAGACCAAGTATAACTCTGTGAGTCTGTTTTCTGTTTCTGTTCGACTCAACGCTGGGATCCTGATTAAAAGAACCTGTGGCATTTTCTCGTGAGAGGGAAAACCTATATAAGAGAATAAACACTCTTATGTCTTTCCTTATCTTTATTGTAATACGATTCGGCCGAAAAGGGACAGAACTCCT
>JBBPCS010000283.1:2754900-2765884 GCA_037974645.1 Hollardia meadi
GAGGCCTCTCGTGCCTGGCACAGGATTATCTCCCCCATAGTGGTGCAGTGTTTTAAAGTTAACAGAAAACAGACTCATCAAAGTTATACTTGGTCTCAACATGCATGATTATACCAAACATCATAAAAGGATACATTAATGAATGTTTATAAATGAATGATTATAAATTTGCCTTTACATTATGTAAAAAGAATCTTAAAGAAAGAAAAATTGATCCTAAAACATGTCGGTGTTAACAGCACTAAGATTTCTCACCATTTATACACAGAAAAAGCAGAAAACTGCCTTTGAAGCAAAAGTTTGCTGTAGAGTCGGTGAAATTCTGGTTACATTTAGCTGGAATGAATCACAACATGTTTTTAAAAAGAAGTTCACTGAATATGAAATTCAGAGTGTTACCAGCTTTTATTCTACAAGAACACACATCAAATCATGCTTCCTGTGTAAAAAAAAATGCATTTATTAATTAATATCAATGGCCCCCATGAAAACCTGATTGGTAGCATTTGTAATGCATGTCTGTTATTAACAAAACAAAACAAAAACACTCAGCGGCCTGAGCGGAATCAAAATGTCACATTCTGTTGACACAAACCTGGAAAAAAAAAAAAAAATCAAGTTTCGTCATGTACAAGACAGAAACAGTGTGCTCACACATTCTAATATCTTTCCTTATGAAATATTTGTACTGACAAATTATTATACATTATTGGCAATCACACTGAAAATCATCCCTCTTTCTTATTTGCCAACACGTCAGCATGGACTTGAACTGGCGTCTGAAAAGAAATCAGTAACATCTCACAAACAAACAAACAAACAAACAAACAAAACCTCTAGTCAAGGAAAAACCTGGTCAGATGGACAAATCGCCAATATTATGGAAAGATCTTAAACTGTCAGCGCCAACAAGACTATTGCACATCTTTAATCCTTGTAAACCGGCAAACTAGGAGTGGCTGTTAGATCAGCTTTTGAGTTGTGTCATTTAACCGACCTTCAACCTTTGATGTTAATTTAACCTTTTATCAAAACTTCCAAGCACCAAGTGGGACAGCAGTCATACTACATGTATTGTTCTGTCTATATAGTCCTTTCAGAATATACTTCATCATTGGTTTGTGGTAAGATTTGACATTAAAGGCACTAAATGAAATACCTTCAACTTCCTCATTTACGTCCTCATTACATGGTTACCCTTCATGGTCTACTAATATTCAATTATTGCTCAAGGAACAAGAATTTTGGAGTAGAAATGATCCATTAAAATTCACGTTGAATGCAGGTGTTGATGCAGACAAAATGAAAAATAATGGGTAACCAGCTGAACATCTTGTGTCGGATTGTTCGCCTTCCTAGGCAAAATAACGCCTCTATGTGCAGACCCTCCGCTTATCGTCGAACAGTTTCCGGACAGTGTGGACCTGCGGGAGAAATAAACACAGATGTTAAACTGTGTGACAGATTAAAACATGAACTCTTATTGAGCTTGTAACCCCTGAGAAATGTGATTACCCCAGACTTTTAGCAGCCGAGTTACCATATTGTGGTGCGTGGTGGGTCAGTGCTTCATTTACCTGAGTAATAGCCACACACAACATCACCAGAACACAGGCACAGGACCAGAATGAGACCCTCCACAGGTTGTCTTCCAGAAGGTTTCGGTCCCGTGCCTCAAAAGCCCGCAACACCGTCTGCATCTGCCGGCTGCGCTCCAGACGTCTGTGCAGAGAGTCCATGGACTCCTGAGGAGAGTGTGAGGAAGGTTTTAGGGATTTAAAAGAAGTGATAGATGTATCGAGAGAGAAGTTGGGAGTTTTTATTTTGTGCAAGCTGGTGGTGGTAAGTAGTCGGCGCATACTAAAGTTAAAGGTTAAGGCTGCCAATATTCAGTTTTTCATAATGTCAGCACATCCCATGAAAATACCACAAGCAAGTTCATTGACGCCCACTTCCCCTGCCTGTCTGTGGCGCTCGGCATCAAACTCAACTTGTTCCTATTGAAGACAGAAGTGGATGGGTCCAAATAAATAAATAAAACAAACAGAAGGCTGTGCTTTATAGCAAACATTACAAATTGTTTCAGCTGTGAATTAATATACTTCAGTGAGTTTTTACTGCAGCATTAAGGTCAGAGGTGGGTAGAGTACGCAAAAACTGTACTCAAGTAAAAGTACTGTTACTTTATAATAATTACTCAAGTAGAAGTAAAAGTACTCGTCAAAATAACGACTTGAGTAAAAGTAAAAAAGAACCTCATAAAAGGACTACTCAAGTAGTGAGTAACTTCATATGATGATTTATTACATCTATAATGTATTACATTCAAATGTATCAGAATATCAGTTATGGCTAAAATAAAAATTTAAAGTGCTTGCCAAATACACACAACATAAAATCTCAATTATATACAGTATTTACCAAATTACATAAATGAAGGCAATTTTGCCACAGGTTACTTTCATAAATCTTCCAAACTAGCTTAATGTTCTAGCCTATTGCTCATTGTAGTTTGGAAAGAGAATAGTGTCTGAAGGTGAGGCCATGGATGGAGGCTTACTGCTGCATCTGCCTCTGGAGCCGTTTCTTCAGTGATCTTGTCAAAAGGAGCCTTGGAGGGGTGTGGCTTGTTCAAAACAGTGAGCCATACCGGTAGTCATAGAAACGTATATCAAAGCAGTCGACGTCGTAGAAGCTGTGCGCGTGTTAGGGCTGTCACTTTTAAAAAAAAATCTATTTCGAACAAATGTGAAATGAGACGCAATTAGTTTGAATGTATTCAAATGGGTGAACTGTTCCCTTCATATTTCGAGAACGAGGCAAAGACAGATCTAATCCAGAAAACAGTTTTCTTCACTCCATTCTTGTTTGACCAAAATATGAAAAATTGGACCTGTGTTGCACCTACACAACAAACCAGTTACATCCATCACTCGTCTTCTTGCCTGAATGTAAACATTAGTCGAGCGCATCTACATCAACAGGTTTATTACGAGGTCAGCATCTCACCCGGATGTCCTCCAGCTTGTACTCCAGTAGGCTTCCATCAGGCTCCTCCAAACCGGCCCACTCCTCATCTCCACCCACATCTCCTCCTTGGCCCTCGACGATGATCTCAAAGAACACCATCTTCTCTGAGAAGCGACTGAAGCTGTTGTCAAAGCAGATTTCATAGTCTCCCTCCTGAGTGGGCTCCACCCTGGAATAACAGGGAGTAAAAGTCAAAGATTAACATACAGGTCCAACACCGATGGGTCTGTAATATGAAATACGTGACGTAGCACTAACACGTGGACTCCGTCGGAGCGTCGAGACTCCATGATGAGTTGAATGCCTTCTGGAGAGATGATGGTGAAGTCTACATCCATGCCGGCACCCGCTACCACCTGGACGTGCACACACACAGAGACAGACACACACTGAGCAACAAGCTCACAAATTTTATTCTTCAGGCAATTATCTTCTTTCTTTTGTCTTGAAGATAACTTCTTTTTTTTTTCTGGCTTTATTAGATAGCGTCAGTAGAGATAAAGGCAGGAAATACTGTATGTGGAGGGATAAGGGTCCCCAGGTGGGTTTGTACCATTCACATTTCAACTTTATGGTGTGAGTCTTTAACCACCAGGCCACTCCAAGACAAACATTTTCTAGACAGATTACATGTGCCTTTCAAGAGAGAGAGAGAGAGCCTGCTGTCGTCTCTTGGCTTGGCTCTCCCACTAAATAAACACACTGCTGACTAATCCTAGTCGTACATATTACATTTATATGGTGTTTCACAGTTTAGACAGTAGTAGAGCTCAAAGCATTAGTCGATCAATTAATCAGCAACATTTAGGATAACTCATTTATTCCAAACGAGAATGCCCTTCACTAGTTCCATTGTCTCTAATGTGAATATTTGCCAATTTTCTTAGAGCTCTGTGGTAGTAAATTGAATATCTTTGGGTTTTGGACAAAATGAGTAATCGGAAGATGTTGCCTTGGACTCTGGGACATTGCAATGGCCATTTTTAGACCAAATTATCAATGGACAAAATGCTCTGCAGATTAATGGATAATGGAAATATTTATTAGAGATTTCACTGTGCAGTCAGGGCTCCTGTGGCACTGGGGCAGCTGTTCAAGTTAAATGAACTCCAATGAATGGGCATCAACACTATGGCTGATTGTAAGATTCTGATCTTGAGCCCCGAATAGCTAAAACCAGTGTCTGAATAACACTACAACATACAATACTACAATATATAAATACTGCATCTTTGAAAATGAATCCGTTCATTCTACTTGAACTATTATTGGTGTGCATCTTAACTGTGAATCGATTATCCATTATCCCCTCGTACTGCAACCACGGGTACTGCGTTCGCCATTGTTGTTGAAAAAAGTACTTCTTCTTTGGTTCAGTCTCTCCCTCCCTGTCAGCACCTGTATTCTCACTGCAGCTGACATCCGTTGTGTCTGAGTCTGGACCTCTCATTGGATCTCTCTCTCTACCTGCCACCCCCTCTCTCTCTCTCCTGATTTTGACTTATAATCTGCTTCATCTTTGGCACTCTGTGAAAACTATTGTTTGTTTTAGATTGTTTCGCACGTCACCATCAGTGCATGTGTAGTGACAATGAAAGTGAGGGCAGAGAGAGAGAGAGACCGGCTGAGCCAGAGAAGAAGAAAAAGTGCTACTTTCAAACACGACTAACGCAGCAGTAGTACAAGTACCATAGTACAGCCTGATTATCATGGACTTGCACAAATGCAACAACTTGAAATTTTCACTCGCACACCATCAAAAAATGGTCGCATATGAGTCCATTTTGTTAGCAGTGAGCCTATGAGCCTTTCACAGACATATCGGTATCGCCGTTTATGCTTGCTGATTTGCGCCAATTTATTTTACAGAATAAACAATGCAGAAAAACTCCGACGGCATTGTTTATAGTGCTGTCAGCACAAGGCATTGGTCGCGTCACAGCTGAACATGGTTGCAGATTTATAATGACATTTACCGTAAAAGCATTTATGTTTATTTTCTTACTTCAAATTCTATATATTTGGTTGTATTGGTGGTTTCTTTTTATTTATAGTTATTATATAAAAAAAGGTTTACGGTTAAACTGTAACATATCAAGGCTCAATTACATTTCTTTGTCATAAGGGTTTGATAATGACATCTTAGGAATCATTGCCAATTTTTTTTTAAATATATTGGCCGATTTATCGGTATCGGCCCCGAAAACACATATCGGTCGGGCTCTAGTTAATAGATTAGTCACGTTCATTCTCACAGCATGAACATGAGCTGGTATTAAGTTAAAGGTGCAGTTTAATGTCGGTCTTCTAAAAAATATTCACAGCGCAGAGAGTATGAAAATGCTCCAGCAGCATGTCAGCTAGCTAAAGCAATAAAGGGTAGTGACCGTTAGCCAACAACACCGTATTCCTGTATCGCTGGTTTCAACGAGACAGCATGTAAATGTGAACACACCGAGTGTTCATGTCTGCTGACCACGCAGTTAACACAGGTACCTGATATTCGACCTCCATCGTACCATTCTTTACTGCTGTTTGAAAGAAACACTCGGATCTTCCGGCTGGCAGCAGGAACGTGAACTCGCTGTCTAGGTTCTGTCCGAAACAGCTCACAGAGCCTAAACACCACCCAAACACCACCGCAAGGACCAGCAGTCGTCCTCTGCTCCCCTCTTTCCACCGGAGAAGGTCCATGGCGGAGATATTCTCAAACACAGGGCTATCTAAGTTCACTCATCTCCTTCGCATCCGTCTTCCGCAGCAGAACTTTGCAATGTTGTGATTGGACGGGGGACCGCGAACGAGGACAGTGCTGCGGACCAATCACAGCAGGGAGAGTAGCAATCCTCCTCCTCCAATCACAGCTACTGCTGTTTGACCCTGCTGCTGGTATGTGTCTCTGCAGTGACAGGTATAACGGTACCTTTATTAAGGCTATATCGGCAATAGTGAATGGCTTTATTTGAAGATTAATTACTCGACAATACTAATAAGAACTTTTGGGTTGCCAGGTTGGGAAAGATCTGCCTTGATAGTGGACAATTAACCAGAGATTTCATTGTGCAATTAGGTAACTGTGGTTATTATGGGGCAGCTGTTCAAAAATAACGTTATTAGGCGTGGACATCTTGTAGTGTGTGTTTAGTAAGCACAAAATTCAGATCCATGTATTTACTCAGCATCTCTTACCTTTTCCCAAGTGCAGCTTACATAAAAAAACATAAATACTGTTACGTAAATAAACTTTTATCCAACTGAAATCCAACTAACTTGATCACAAGTGATTTAACACTCCTCAACCGATAATCTATTAAGTGTGACGTAATCACTTAAAGTCATAGAGATATTTGTTAATGGTGAGCAAGAGGAATTCATGATACATCCTGCTTTTTTTCATGCAGCAACTCATCTTGAGTTGTGCATTAATTAAGCATTTGTACCCTTGTCATAAAGTGTTACTGTACTTGGTAAGATTTGGTCAACTACTTAAAATAAAATACAGAAATTAAATGATTTAATATCAATAATATCGATAATGATAATATTATTAGCAACACTAACAGCAATAATAATGTAATAAACTATAGAATTTTACTAGTAATTTGAACAAGGTGAAAGTCAGCTTAAGAGACAAAAAACCTCCACAAAGTTTGGGGTCTGCAGGGTGTTAGTAGGGGAGTTATTGCTTGAATGCATGACTTCAGTATTTATAAAGTTACGTTAAAGCTTGACATTATTGACCTTGGAAGGATGTACTTGCTAGATACACACTAAAGAATGTAAACACTTGTTAGAGTTAATTTAACACTTTTAATTGTTGTGTCTTGTGTGAGACATCTCATCATTTTCACGTCACAGCAGGCAGGCACAGCCGCACGTAATAAACTTAATGATGGACACATTTTATTGGGGCGTCAGCTGGCAAGCATTGACAGCGCTGACAGTAAATATTGTCAATGTGGCCAATTAGAAAACAAACCTATAGCCAGCACACATTTTCCTAGCCGCAACTGTGAAAGGGGTCCACTCAGAAGATGAAAGAATGGAGTTTGTAGTTTATTAATTATTTTTTTGTTTTGCATTTTTACAGCTTAGAGTGATTTTCTTTTTCAGTTGATGTGATGTGATTAGCATATGCTGGTCATTGATTTCTGTTTGTGGGATCAATAACCTCAATTCCAAAATGTGTGGTTACCATCAACCGAAAGACTGTGGCAATAACCATGCAGCCATGTTGTTGTCTACTATTCATTTAATGGATTAACTTGTAGTCATAGTTACTGAGAACTCAAAGAGCTTCTCATATTAGATTTCTTATTTGGGAGCATTATGTTTTCTGTGTCTGAAATCTCTCCCTCGTTCACAGATTCACTATTGCCCACATAATGGTCACTATGTATGTGCCCCAGTAATCCATGATAGTAAAGCAACATGAACAATACTAGGACCTTGAAGCTCAAGCAGCTAAATGGAATTCAGCCATAATTATTATCGTTATTTAAACCTGCTTTTCCTGTTGTCAAAATGTCTTCTAAGAAAAAGAATTGACATCGACAATTTGGACACTCAATTAAAATAATGGAGGTATGATGCCCAAGGTACACACACCCACGTAAATTATAGAAATAGGCCACTGGATTATAGGTGTAACATTAGTAAATAGCTTCATTGCCCTAGTAGTCTGCATGCTGGTTCAAGTCAGCCTCTCCGCGGTGCTCACGAACCCTCATTAATGCAGATTCACACCAGGCAAACACAATAATAAGCATAAGAAAATGTCTGATTGTTTCTGATTCTTTTGTACTTAATGCTAGATACCCACAGCCTAAACAGACATCCAGTAGCCACTCCAGTCTCATTATCTTATGAATGAGCAGAAAAGAAAAGGGAAATATGAAGAAAAGGGGGGATGTGTGTACAATGGAAATTGAGAACAACATGAGAAGCATTTGCCAGAAATAGAAAACATAATAATTTAACATGTGCGAGTGAGGAGATGTAAAATTAAAAAAGAGAAAGAAAATGGGTAACCATGTTAACTATTGAATGTATTATTTATGTAATGAGTTACACAACAAGAAACACTGTAGGGGTTCCATACATGTCCAGGTTCGTCTCTTTCTCTCTCTCAATAATTTGACAAGCAACAACCACACTGGCCTGCCATGACTGCAGACTTCCGCCTGTCCTCCCTGAGGCTTTATCTCCACTGAACACAATGTGCATTTGTGTGTGTGTGTGTGTGTGTTTGTGTGTGTGAGTAGCAAGTAAGTGTACGTAATGTAGTTTCAGCATATGGAGTCTGTCATGACAAACATGCCCCCCTCCTACGACAAAGAAAAAAAAAACCCCAGATTGGGTTCAAATTAGTTTCACTATGAACAAAGCGTGAATCTCTTTTTGTAACTCTTCATTACATTCGACGCAGCATTTTAACAGCAGAGAAAAACAATGAAAGAAGAAACCGAAATTAAATTCTCAGAAAGGTTCAGAGGTTTGTGAGGAAAAAGAAGAAGAACAAAGCTAAAAAAAAAAAAAAAATCTATAAACAGCACAGATTGCATATATCAATGTACTTCTGCTCAGCTGTCCACACATACCAGTATTTAAGATGGAATCATATTGGCGGGATGTTGCAAGCACAACAAATAAGGTAATAGCACGTTGCAAAACAGAAAACAGAAGTTTTGACGAATCACCCATAAAAGAAACGATGAAGGGAAAAAAGGGAAGAGGACAACAATACTTAAAGTGAAGCAACTCTTGAACAAAGTAGTGACCGTAAACATGGGAGGAACAGTAGGCCTTGCGCTTCACTGTCTCCAGTGCTCTGCAACGCATTAATCATCTTCAATGACTGCAGGTTGTTTGGCTCAAATTACACAACGACTTCCCAACTCATTCTTAAACTAAAAGCAACATTTTGCCCAAAGAACCGGCTGAGATGTTTGTATTTGCAAATATGTGAAAGCCGTAAGGGGTGAAAGAAATACTCCGCTACATTGAAGTGCAGATGAACTGGACTGTGGGTAATAGTAGCAGCAGTGGATAGAGATCAAACATACAGGTGTGAATTCAACAGCTCCACCACGGCCACCTCTGCTGTTACAAAGACTGTGTTTAACGTCACACTGCGTTGTTCAGTAGGACTGGTAATATGCCAACTGCATGGTTCAGCAAGACAAAGTGATTGTGCAAGTTTCTCGGGATTAAACTGACAGACACTGAGAAAACAAAGCAAAAGTGCTCAACACGATACAGAGAGTGAGAAATTGAAGAGAGAGGAAGTGTCAGCTGAGGGACGATAACTATATTCAGTAGTGGTAGGGAGTGCCCCACGCACATACCATCACTCACATGCACAGTTCTCACTCTCTCTCTATATATCTCTCTCTCTCTATTTGCCTCTTCCCTATGTCATCTTCATTTCCTCCTTACATGAGCTTGCTCAAATAAGCAATATTAGTGATAGCTGACAGCAGGCGAGCAGACGAAAGAGGTGAGGGAGGACAGAAGTCCACACGGTGCAGACGGAGGAGCTACTTGGTGAGACATCATACACACAGTGGTGCCTCAGAGGGCGTTATTAAAGTTAATTTAATTTTTAAGATTGTTTAGGAGCGCTTTTTTGCTTCAGAGGTGTGAAAACTGCCCTGCGCTACTGGATGGTTGACTGAGCTGTGGGAGGAACATCTGGTGCACATTTAAATCCGAGGTAATCCTCCTCTGAACTACCTTGAACAAAGATGAATTCTTTTTGATTCTTTGGATCTGTTGGTGCAATTTTTCCCCTGTGTGCTTGCAGTAGTCAAGGTATGTTGAAATCACTTTGTTTCCCAGAAGCTGGTTGCATCTTATGCACCTACTGTAAGCAGAGTGGACAAAACTCCTGATGTCTGTATGTCTCATGTCTTTCTCTGTTTCTGTCTTCCTCTCTTTTATTTCTTTGCTTTTTCTCGTCTCCCCACTACCAGCCTGTCTTGTGCCTCTCTGCCTTTACTTTGCTTTACCTCACCCTTACCCTGTATCCCACATCAGGCCCTTTGACCTGTAGCCCTAACACCCCAGGTGATGGCAGAGCGCGGTGTGGGGACATGCCCCCAGGTGTTTGTGGTGGACAGCCAGGCCAACTATGTCTCCGTGCCCGGTGGGAAGAAAGCAAGGTGGGCGAGAGCGAGCCAGAAGTTTCTCCTCCTGCTAGTTGGACTCACCATGTTGGGACTTGTTGTCGAGGCATATTTAATCTACAATCTATACAAAAAAACGGAGGTGAGGCTGACGTCTGCATGAGTGTGTGTGTGTGTGTATCTCTCAGTGAAGGGAGAAGCGTCAGCTCTTGGAGCACATGGAAATTCCTTCTTTAGAATTTCCCTGTCTTTCTCTACGTCACAAGTAGATACGCATACAAGCAGACAGCCAAACAGATTTGTATGTGGGTCATCATTACCTCTTTAAGTTGCAGGTCCGTCATGGCAAATGTGTTGGACTCCTTCTCTAGTTCTACTTCCCTATTTCTACTGTCTTTTAGCTCTCAAATGCAAACCCGCAACATGACTTCTCAGTTTCATAATGCTTATTTCACACCTGCCTCCTCTATGTTATACACTCTCCAAGTTATGTCATATGCACTACAGTTAAAATCAAACCTTAGGGGCCGTACCGTGTCATGTTTTGTGAACAGAGACAGACAGTTGGAATGTAATGTTTTGTACATTGTTTTGTTATGTAAATATCAATGACAACTGAGGCATTCAAACACCTTAATAACAGTGGTCAACTGAATCCAATAAATAATCTGATTAAAAAGCTTGTTTAAAATGTATTATCTGTTTTTAACTTCAGGGCCTCAGTTATTTTGTTTTTTAATCGTGTCAAATCACAATGTGTGTGTGTGTGTGTGTGTGTGTGTGTGTGTGTGTGTGTGTGTGTGTGTGTGTGTGTGTGTGTGTGTGTG
>JBBPCS010000283.1:2766760-2781015 GCA_037974645.1 Hollardia meadi
ACTACCTCATGAAGCTGATTGAGAGAATGCCAAGAGTGTGCAAAGCTGTCATCAAAGCAAAAGGTGGCTACTTTGAAAAATATAAAATATAAAACATATTCTGGTTTGTTTAATATATTTTTTGTTTACTACATAATTCCATATGTGTTCCCTCATAGTTTTGATGTCTTGAATATTAATCTACAATGTAGAAAATAATAAAAAATAAAGAAAAACCAATTGGGCTTAATTGTTGCTTATGATTGAAAGATAAGGAAGGAAATTAAAGTGGTTGTTGTGCGGATTTACAGGTATTAGAAACCAGATTCTGGTCAGGTGTCCTACTGACTTACCCTTTAATTACTACACAAAGTTATGTTTAGGCTGCTTTAGTTGCTCCTTGGTGAACTCTGGATTTATTATATTTTTTATTTAAAAAAAAATTAAGGTTCAAAGTGAATCATGGTGATGGACAAATCTTTCACATTGCATCCACCACCGTCACCGTGACACACATCTGATTCATTTGATTGGATGCCCGTTAAATTCGTGGAAATTGCACCCTAATCACAGTGTGCTCCACCATTTTAATGGGCAGAGAGAGAGAGAGAGAGAGAGAGAGAGAGAGAGAGAGGGAGAGAGAGAGCTTACCCTTGACAGCCTGTTTCGCAACTACTCTGGAGTTTTCCGCTCCACCGTGGTGCATAACTTCAAGGTGACGGATGTCCTGCAACGAGTCAGACAATGTGATGAAATTAAAAATGCGTAAAAAAGAGACTTTGACAGCGAAGAAACGCGTGCCGCGGGGACCACATTAAATAAATACCGTGGCAACTTGTGGATTTTTTAGTCTCTCCACAGCTCTGCACATGAGTAGTTCAAGGGCGCTCCCAAGTTTCTGATCCCAACAACTTTTTTTTTAAAATTTTTTTTACTTTCACCCGCAGCCAGTCGTCATGTTGGATAAATTTGGGCATCAGAGCGCCGCCTGTGTGTCCGTATCCAGCGCGGACCTCCAGCTCAAACTGACGGACACCAAGAGCAGCCTGGCCGCAGCAGGGATGGGGATGGAGAACGGCACTGGGCAGAAGCTCATAGAGATAACTGGGCCGGCTTTATCTAAAAGAAAACTTCTGGTCGGCTTAGACCTCCTCTGCCTCTTCCTCGGTAAGAATCAAAATACACAGCAAAAAAAATTATTAAAAAATAGTCCAGGTCTGTTATTTCACCTGTGGCTTTGTTGATGCAGCCTGTAAAGTGGAAGTCCAAATCACAAAAGCACCTGTATAATTCCAAATATAGTGCCATTCCAGCATGTGTGTGAGTTTATAATTGTTTAGTGTGTGTCAAAGAGGTGCTGATACAACTCTGTGGTCAATGTTGTGAACATGTGCTGTTTGTGCTGTTATTTTTTGCACCATTCACTTACTTTTTATGGACCAAACAATTAACTGATTAGCTAAGAAAACGATCGATTAATGGACAGTAAAAGAAGACATTTGTGGCATTTTTTTTAAAAATAATTTGTTTTAAGCTTTGATGACAACTGTTGAATTACTTTACAAATCATTATTTCTTACAATTCGTTGAACTTTAGCCATGTTGAGCTAAGTAACAGTCAGCTACATTCAGGCATGTGGGAAAATGCAGCAAATCAACACCAGGTTTTTATGTACAGACAGAAAGAGAGAAAGAGAGAAAGAAAGAAAGAAAGAGAGAAAGAAAGAAAGAAAGAAAGAAAGAAAGAAAGAAAGAAAGAAAGAAAGAAAGTTTCTTTCTCCATCTACATCAGGTTTTTGTTTTGCCGATTTGTGCGCGCTCCCGAGCGCGCTGTGCCAGCTGGCTCGTGCATAGCCCAGGGAATTCTACAGTTTCCATGACAACCTCCAGTTCTCAGGGTAGAACCGGGCCAGTGGGAATTGTATTTGGTATAAATAAATAAATGCATGATCGGTGTGTGTGTGTGTGTGTGTGTGTGTGTGTGACATGAGTGTAATTGTTGACCCCGTATGTGACAGGAGGGGGCTTATGTAATGTTGGCTAATTGGAAAAAGCTGTATGGAGAGGCAGTCTGTAGTTACAACAGATTGAACATGTGCAGAATGAATGGTGTATGGCAGAAGGCTATGTCTTTCTCTGTCTGTCTGTCTGTCTGTCATCTGTCTGTCTGTCTATCTGAGAGAGAGGGAAGGACACCCAGAGACAAACAGAGACAGTGTCAGTAAGCTGGTCCTGGCTCTGGTCTCGCTGCAGTATTCGCTCTTTGTTTTGAAGAGTTGAATTGAAGTCACAAACAACCCTCCTTTCTCCCCCTTAATTGACAGCACACACACACACACACACACACACACACACATGCTCAGCTCAAACTGGGTCTCTGTTGAACTCTTCTATTTCCAGACCCCCACATTCCTAATGGTTGTCTAACGAGTTTGGTTCTCCAGAGAAAAAGTCAGGGTTCCCACCCTTGTTTTCCCGCAAAACTATTTCTCCTTTGGCCTTCTCCTCTACACATATAATATTCCTTGTCAGTTTTATTGTAGCCTTGACTTTCAGTTTAACCTTATTTCATCTGTGAATAAGGAGACACTTAATGTGTCTGTCTTGGTGTGTGACAGGGATGAAGATTCAAGGGCATCATATCTGCACTGTTGCTGTGGGTTTGAACTTGAGTGCTTTTGGGGGCACTGACGAAATTGTGTCCGTAGTATCAAAATCAGACATTTGCCAGTTTAAGGTTAAAAGTTCTACTTGTGATTAGACAGCATTTATAAAAATTACATTTGTGTTAAAAGAGTCTATGCCAGCAGCTCTGCGAGGTGCTTTGAGCTAAATGCTACCATACTGATGTTTAGCAGGTAAATGCCCTTTGTCACTATCTCAGTTTAGCGTGTTAGCATGCTAATATTTGCTAATTAGCGCTAAAAAGTAGGCTTCATCTGATGGGAACGGCATTAGTTTCGCAGCCGTTAAATAAATCAGGCCATAAATCAATGTTTTGGGCAATTTTAAATTTTGGCCTGATGTTAACGCTAGATGAAAAGTCATCATGAGGCAATCCATCCAGTGGTTGCTGAGGCTTACTCAAAATCACAAATGTCAACCTCATGGTGGAACTAGAGGAAAAGTCAGTGGATCACCAAAGTCAGTGGGATTCATCCTGTGGAGACCATGAAAGTCTCGACAAAACTTCATGGCAATCTAGCTGATATTAATTGAGATATTTCAGTCTGGACCAAAGTGGTGGACTGACCAACAACCCCAGAGCCTCTTGCATGGCGTATTGTAGAAAAACATCTTAAGTTTCTTCAAAGTATTGAAAAGAATGTATCATTTTGGCTTTGGTACAGAACCACGTGTTATTTTGGCACTTGTTGCTACATGACTAAGAACTGGAAAGACAGACGTGATGTTACAGGTTGTAGATTCCTCCACAGTTCTTTTTCCTATCCTCTAGCTCCTCTTTTCTCCTCCCACGCATCATCTCCAGTTTCTCCCCAGCATATCTTTCTTTCCACTGGGGATTGTTCTGATCTCAAATCATCTCCCTTCTCCTCCTCCTCCCGTGCAGCTTCCATTCCTTTCTTTGCATGTGAGCTGAAGGCGGTCAGTCCTTACAGAAGGGGCTTCATGTGCGGGGACCCCAGCATTACCTATCCTTACCTGCACCAAGAGGCCATATCAGATGAATTACTCATCACCGGTGGCATAATCATCACCGGCCTCACTGTGAGTACTCGTCTTGATCATCCCTGTTGTAGCTCATGGGGGGAATGCAGGGAATGTAATATGACAGTTCTGACTGCATGTGCACCTCCAGATCGCACTTGGGGAGTGTTACCGGGTTCGTTTCAGAGGTGTCAGCTCCAAGGCCTTTGTCAGGAACCTGTACGTGTCCTGTCTGTACAAGGAGCTGGGCTGCTTCCTGTTCGGCTGCTGTGTTGGCCAATCGCTGACCAACATGGCCAAGCTGAGTGTTGGGCGGCTGCGGCCGCACTTCCTGTCTGTGTGCGGTGTCACCTATGCGTCGCTGAACTGCACACCTGGAACCTACATTGAAACAGTGAGCTGCCACCAGCCTGACCACCGGTTGGAGGAGGAGGCCAGGTGTGTGTGCCAGTGTATGTGTTTATGCATATGTGTCATGTATCATGCTTTTGTTCTGTGTTATCCTAAATACTTCTCCAATTTTTTAGGAAGTCCTTCTTCTCTGGCCACGCGTCCTTTGCGATGTACACAATGCTCTATTTAGCAGTGAGTATTTCTATCCATCCATCCATCCATCCATCCATCCATCCATCCATCCACTGTTTTCAATGACAAACACAATTTACTGTCTCTCCAATTTCCAATTACCATATCTCTACAAAATGCAGAGAGCGAATGGCTGAATGAAACAGGCACCCGTCATCAGTGCAGTTAGCAGCAGAAAGTGAGAGAGTGAAAGAGGAGAGGGAGAAAGAGAAGGGCTGAAAGGAGAAACGGGACAGAGACAGCTTTGTTCTGATGTGGGAGGAGTGTGACCTCGCCTCACTGCCTCGCTGCTCTGCTCTATTGTGTATGTGTGTGTGTGCAAGCCCCTGTCTTTATGATGGTAGTCTATGTGTGGCCATGCCAGTGCCCACATATGTACATGCAGCATATTAATGTGTGCCATCCTGTGTGTGTGTGTGTGTGTGTGTGCAGTCTTTGCCTACTTTCTCTGACTGTTTTTTTTATGTTACAGCCATGCTGCGTTCCATTTAGCATGAATAAAAAGGGAAGATGAAAAACTTTTGTTTTCACCATATAGTGAGATCTTTGAAGCTCCATCAGTGAATCTGCAGGGAGATTGTTTCTCTGTTCACACTTTAATACACGAAGCCCACCGTAAATTCTCAGATTAAAGACAGTATTTAAATAAGGAACGAACCAACTGCAATGAATGAGTTTTTGATAGTATTTTTCAAAGGCAATGCTGGAACAGCGACTGGGCGAAGCAGTTTCAGTTCCAGATTCACAGTGTGTGGAATTTAGATAATTAATAATATTGTATCCACGACTAGAACATAATATGAATCAAAAAAATAATAGCAGCCTTAAAGCATCACCATTTTATTTCCTAATCTTGGGGCTCTGCCTTGGAGAAAGGTCCTGACTTTACGTTATTTTACCTATTGTTTTACTAATTTTACTAATTAACACAAGTGGTGAGAATGACATCACTTTCCTGTATTGATGGAATTAGTAGTGTGGGAATGTACACAAGGTGCACATGTTGAGTTTGCATTAGCACAAAGAGCACCAACACCAGAAAATTGGCAGAATATCATAAAAAGATTTATTCACAACCCGGGAAATTTTTGATTTTTAATTAGTTTCTTTCTGCATTTTAGGTAAAGGCTCCAGCCACTGTTTGAGAACTTAAATATCGTGAGGTGAAATTCAGGTATTCTTTTTGGGCGGCTAAGTTAAATTGTACCAGTCTGCAGGATAGATTCCCTAAATTTTGATTTAAAATGATCCATTGATGACCAAGGTGAACTGCAAACATCTTGGTCGTTATTTACAGTGCAGATGATGGCCCTATTGTTCTATGCACTAAATAACATCATGTTCCTTTGTGTCATGTAGTTTTACCTGCAGGCGCGGTTGACATGGCGTGGGGCTCGGCTGCTGAGGCCGGCACTGCAGTTCTTCCTGGTTCTGCTGGCAGTCTACACAGGGCTGACCCGCATCTCGGACTACAGGCACCACCCGTCCGACGTACTCGCAGGCTACATACAAGGAGCGCTCACTGCTTACTGGGTGGTGAGTATATTGTGCCTGCTTGCTTTCATCAGTGCGCGTCCACATGTCAGCGTCTGTTAAGTTCTCATCACATACTTGTGTGTTTCCCAGGCCTTCCACATTTCGTCCATGTTTAAAAACTCAAGGTCAGATCTGTCTCCGAATGAGACCCTGGACAGACCCTTGTCACCCCACCATACCGTCTGCTAAATCTCACCTCCGTCGACCCCCTGCATGTAGTCTGCTTGGGATAGACAAGAGATTTGAAGAATGTGAGCCCATTTCCTGTGATGTCAAACCACATACCTCAGTATTCTGTGTGAGAGAGAGAGGGAGAGGGAGAGTAGAGCTTGTGAGATACTGAATGTAGCTCAAAAGAGAAAACGTGAACCGAGAGAAAGGAAGGGAGGGTGCTGAAAAACTACACTGGCTGCTCGACTGGAGTGTGGCGTAAACAGCCGGAGCAGCTGAGCCGTTGTCCTTGTGACTGACCTTAGCTACACAAATATACTTACCTGTGAGATGAGACGACTGAAACCACTACCACTTCATGCACCACCTGTAAATATACTGTATACAGATTTTGTACAACGTGAAGGATAATGTAAGAGCACTATTTGATTTCTATGTTAGTATTATTGATTACCACTTTGTAATGATTTGGTACATAGGATATGATGTATTTTAAACATGTATCTTGTAGCTGCTTTTTCTTTACATAAACCCAATGAATGTAAAGGTGTTTAAGGAAAGCACAAATAGCGAAGAGGCAACTCATTTTCCGAATGTGTTGTACCATTTAGATGTGGTAGAAGGTGTCTGTCCTGTGTTCAGTGTGCTGTACATGCAGTTTGTTAATGAGAGAATGGCTGTGAGAATGTTTACACAATATATACGTATAATCCTTGTTTGAAAAGTACAGACGCTACTAGTTCTGATGTTTTTTCATGATGCTAATGTATGTCGCTAAACTACTTACCTGTCCAAGAGCACACGGATCATTAAAGAACAATGTGATTTTTTTTTTTTTTATTGTTGTCTCTTCAAGTTCATTTTGTGACACTTTTTCTCCAAGTGCATACACATTTCGTGAAAACATTTTTATTTTTTTTATTTTTTTAAACTTGCTTTAACTGGTTGTTTAATCACTTTGGGGCAATTAAAGAACTTTTAATACAAGATTTACATATTGTCAGCTCATAAAGGTATTATGACATATAAATACACCGATCAGCCACATCATTAAAGCCACTGATGTTTAAAGTGAATCGCTACAGTGCAATATTCTGCTAGGAAACTCTGGATCCTGGCATTCATGTGGATGCCAATTGACACAAACCATCTGCCCAAACACCCTTGCAGATCAAGCACACCCCCCATGGCACCAGCACACCCTGATGACATTGGTCCCCCAGCAGGACAATGCGTGCTGCCACACCACAAAAACAACGTGACAAAGAGCTTAAGGCGTCCACCTGGCCTCAAAATGCCCCAGATCCAAATCTGATTGAGCTACATGGGATGTGCCTGAAAAATTACAATCCATGGAGTGCTGTTGGCATGAGGGGGTTTGCTTCGTCTGAAACAATGTTTGGGTGGGTTTTATGGGTCAAAGAATCCACATGAATACCAGGACCCAGGGTTTTCCACTAGAACATTGTACTGGAGCCATGATCAGTGTCATTCACTTCATCTGTCAGTGGTTTTAATGTTGTGGCTGATCAGTTGTGTATGTCAGATAAATGTAGTGCAGTAAAATACTGGATTTCCCTCTGAAATAGAAGTATAATGTTGCATAAAATTGAAGCACTCAGGTAAAGTACAAGTATCTTAAGTACAATACTAAAGTATATGTACTTGGTTACATTCAATCGATGCAAAAGTGTTTATCTTTTTGTCTGCTTGAATGTTTACCTTTCTACCATTCTCGTTTTTTTCCGAAACCCTCCCTCTCTCTCTGCACATCAACAAAAAGAGAAAGACAGGAAGATTTATTTCACATGTTTACTTGAACTCCAATAGCAATACAAGACAATCGGAACACTTGAGGTCGATATGTACAAGGGTCTCAGGGGGTTGCAGAAAAGTTCTGAGGTTTTATATGATCTCTGGCTCTGGAGTCAAGAGTTCTGTTGCTATGAGTTCCATCACCAACAGTTAGTGGCAGGTCGAGGGGTGGGGGGTGGGTTTTGTCTTGTGAAAATGGGATTGGTCAAGAGTTCAAAATCAGTCGGAGGGGATGTATGTGAGAGGCCCCCAGTAGATGTTGATAAAATGCTTCACTGTGATACATTAATTATACAAGAATGATGTATTTACAGGCACACATTCCCACACACACACATCCTTACACACACGCATGCTCATCAAGCTACACACACTCACGCGCACGCACACACACAAACGCGCACACACGCACTTCAGCACTTTCCTCCTACATTTTGTAGCCTTGTAAAGCCACTATAAAATCATGCACATGTTCTTTGAAAGGATTTTTTTGGCAACACACAAGTGCTTCTTTGACACACTGTTTGCTTGCTACGGGGAGGGAAAAAAAACACCCAGCCGAGGAACCAATAGAAACTTAGACGATGGGCAAATAAGGATAAGCACCGATGAGATGGGAAGACACATCAGGGTTTCAGGAAAGAGAGGAGAGGAAGAGGAAGAGGAAAAGTTATTAATGGATCACAGTCATAGAAAAGTAACAAAACATGAAAAGGGGGAAGTCTCGTGGTGATCGGGAGATAGAAGCAGGGAGGAGCCATCGCTGTCAGTCATTACCTTCATCAGTCGTCATCACTATCCTTAACAGTATCATCATCATCATCATCATTTCAATCACTTTGATCATCCGTATTTGTTGTTATCTTCATCTTTCTCCTCCTGCCTGGTTTCTATGCCCCGATCACCACCGCCCTAGTCACAGGCTCGTCACCCGCTGCATCTGTCCGTCGTCTCCCTCAGAGGAGGTGGGCTCTGCTGTGTACACTGCCTCCCCATTGGATGCCAGCGGCGGCGGCTGGTAGAAGGTCTGCAGGTGATTAGGCCGAGGGCCCAGCGGGGGTCTCCCGAGGCTGTAGGGAAGTTCCAATGCGGGGCGCTGGGGCTGCCCAGTGGGGCTGACCTCTTCTGGACCTTCAGGGCTGCTGTCGGGGTACGACAGGGTCGGAGGGGAAGTGCGGGTGTAGAAGCGAGGAGGGGAGCTGCTTCGGCTGTACACCTGGGGGGAGTGGCGGGAGTAGAGATTGTTTGGAGGCGAGTTAGCATCTCGGGGAGAGAAGATATTCGGCGGGGGAGAGCTTCGGGGGAAGATGCTGAGTGGCGGCGAGCGTCGGTCTCCAGGGTAGAGCGGGGAGGGGTTTGAATCTCGGGTGTAGATAGGTGAGGAGTCAGGGTCAAGGTCGAGGTCAGGGGTCAGAGGAAGAGCAAAGCTGTCGGAATCCTCTCGTTCGCAACGGTAACGAAGAGACCCTCTTTTCCTCGCGTCGAGACCTCCGTCTTTGCTCTCAAACAGGAAGGATTCCTCCCTGTCTATATCCATTCCTCCCCTCCACACATCCACTGCCCTATCCTTCTGTTTCTCATTCTCCCGTTCAATCCCTGCTCTCCATCCATCTCTGTCCTTTAAAAACAAGGATTCATCTTTCTCCCTCTCCATCTCGCCTCGCCATCCGTCAATCCCAAAATCTTTCTTCTGCGTAATGAAAGTCTCCTCCTGCTCCGTGTCTGCTCCTCCCCGCCACACCTCCATCTTTCCACCTCTCCTCTCCAGCAGATGAGATTCTTCCCTCCCTCTCTCCATTCCACCTCTCCATTCATCCATCTCTCCATCTCTCTTCTGAGAGCCAAAAGACTCGTCCCTCCCTCTCTCGGTTCCTCCCCTCCATTCGTCCATCATTCCGTCTCTTTTTAAGAGAAAAGTCTCGTCCTTCTCCCTGTCCTGGCCGCTTCTCCATGTCTCTATGCCTGCCTCCCTCTGTTTCATCAGCAGCGGCTCTTCCAGAGCCTTGTACAGGGGCTCAGACTCCTGTGGGGGAGGAGGAGGAGGAGGTGGGAGGGGCCTGTCCCGGTACCGATCCCTTTCTCTCTCCCTGTCTCTGTCCGTCACTCCGCTCGACTCCACTGGGTTGCGGTGGCGGGACAGAGTACCAGGGGTGCGGCTGAGGGTGGCGTAGGGGCGAGCCTGAACATCAGGGGGATGTGCTTGCTGCCTGTCCTGGTGCCCGCGGCGACCCAGAGTGCCTTGCAATGCCCTGTCTGTGTCTTTTAGAGGCTCGTGGGATTCAGAATCTCCAGAAACACGTGAGTGTGACCAGCCATCTTGTAAGCGCGTCGTTGTGGCGTGATCTTGTCCACGTGTTGTGGAATGTGTTTCAGCATCTTGTGTGTGCTGCCTCGTATGTGGCCAGCCCTCTTGTGCGTTGTGGCGTGTGTTTGGCTGAATGGTGGCAGCCCAGCCCTCTTGGGGTGGCTGCGTGTGTCGAGTTAAAGTGGCAGTGTGAGTGACAGCCGCCCTGTCGTGGTGGTGAGGCCTCGCCAGGCTTCCGTAGCGCTCAGGAGGAACAGGCATGGGAACTGAAGGCCTCAGGTTGCTCTGCACGAGCTCTGAGATGATCATCTTTTCCAGCGCTGCTGCATCAGACAGGTTACGACGCATTCCGGCAGTGCCGCCCAGATCTGTGGCCCCGTGGGGGGTGAGGAGGGCGGGAGAGATGTCATCCCCTCCTATCCCAACTCCTCCCTCCCTCAGAAGGTCAGTGCTGCCCACCACTCCAGCTCGGGACCCGGGTGTAGTTCCCAGACCATGCAGGGTGAAGGTGTTGGGGGTGTATCCTCCGTTGAGGCACACACTGTCCAGCCCACAGGACTCCTGGCTCTGGGACACACCACCCTCTGTTGAAAGAAACAGGAAGATACCAATTACCAAACAGGGATAAAAGAAGAGATTTACATGAGTGAACTTATGAATGAATGAGCAGTGTTTAGGGTTCATGTTCCTACTGAGGGTGTGGCTTTACCAAAAAGATTTGAGTATTAACAATATTCATAGATGAAATGTTCCATCATATTGCCACATGGGAGAGATGTATGTTATGTCTTCATGGTCTATGAAAAACTACTGTGTGCAAAAAGTGCACAGATAGTCTATGAATCAAAGCACAGTGCACAAGGAAGTGGCGCTCAATGATTCAAATGAGCACAATAAAGGAGAGCTCATACTCTGCTTGTTTCTGAAGGTTCCTACTGGTCCACGTTACGACAGAGAGACAGAGAGGGAAAGTGTCAAAAAACATTTCACAAGACAAACATTTCAAAAACTGAAAAACAATTCTAAACATTATTGAACAGAAACAAAAATGACAAACTGTACTGGGCAAAAATCTTTGGCCACTGAGGGAAAATCCAGGCAGTAGAGCCCGGGCGATAAGTCGTTCAACTGATATCATCAGCCAATATTATCTCATCATGGACATACATGTATCAGGTATGGAAGTAATGTGCGCTAACAAGAAATCCTGGGACAGAAAGGTATTTTTGAGCTAATATAGAACTGTGTTGGCATCATAGTTTGTTTGTAAAAGAAAACTTGTTCCCTGCTCTGCTCACATCAAGGTCACAAATGTTAAATAACTAAATGTAAGGGATAATTATTAATACAGTTTTTTATTTTATATTTTAAAAAAAAGAAAATATGCAAGTATATCCCTATTGAAATTTTAAAACTCTCCTATATTGATATTGGTATTGCATTAAAAATCCAGTATGGGTCGATCTCTATTCATCCAGCAGAAAAAAGTCAAAAGAGGAAATTGTCAAACAAAAAAATAAGCCAGAGCTGAACACATTAAACTTCCATACTTGTGTACAACTGTTTAAAATCAAGAAACTGGAGGGATTTACTGCTGGATCTTTATTTTTGAATGTGTCTTTCTGTAACCTTGCTGCTGCTTTTTAAGACTTAACTGTCTTTACATAGATATTTCTCAAAGTGGTATGAGAGTTTTGCAAAGTACGTGTAAGTAAAAGGACAGTGAAAAAACTGACATGAGTACAGTAAGTTAGCTGTGTAGAAAACATAGACGAATCACAGAAAGTTGTTATGAAATGTACCTGTGGAGGTGAAGGGTTGATTGTATCCCTGGGCCATCATCGTGTCATAGGGAGAGGCTCCAGCGTGAGTCTGCAACACTGGATTAGTAAGGAAATGGTTCCCCAAAGCAGCTGAGGATGGAGAGTGAGACAGGGAGAAAAATAAACTGAATGTTTTTGAACAACAGAGGAGGCAACGCTGACATTTAAAAGAAAAAAAATCTTTACCGCGGTTAAGCGTGGGGGTGTTGTTAACGTCTGCAGCTATGAAGGACGATTCAGTTTGTCTGCGAACAGTATCATTCCACATCCTCCTGATACGACTCTGAAAGAAATATCCCACACAAGGTCAAAACTCAGACAGAGAAAGAGAGGGAAAGAGACATACAGGTACAGTGTTTTGTAATTAACCTGTCTGTTAGCCGTAGCTCTCCGACTCTGGCTGCTGGTGTAGCGGCTGTTGGAGCGCAGAGCCGCACCCTTCACCGAGTCCGGAGAGCTGGAAGAGGAAGTGACGCAGCACTGCGAGAGGCGCAGGCATCTGCCATAGTCCTTCTGACCCTGCACGCAATGGTCAAGCGTATGTGTTTAGTCACATAGGATGATGTCACACATGGATTCTTGCAGTTACACAATGACCTAGAGACAGACCTTCCTGGCAAGGGTGCAGTGCAGTATGGTGATGAGGAGGGCCTGGGCCGTGTTGAGGGAGGAGAAGAGGTAAGCCAGGAGGAGAGACGGAGCAGACAGGAACATCAGGCCCGAGGACCAGGTGACGCTCTGCAGGAAGAGCAGCGTCAGGGAGCCCACCGCCCACGCCCTGGAGACGCCAGAGGAAGTAGGACACGATTTAGAATCAGAATCAGCTTTATTAGCCAAGTATGTGTGCACATACAAGGAATTTGACTCCAGTTTGGCATAGCTGTCAATGTACTTACATAGAAAAAAGAGACATACATATGGACGAGGACAATGAAACTGAGATTTAAATCAGATTTTATTTTCATTCTGACGAGCAATTTCACCACTGGGGTTCACTCACCTTAACCTGTTAGAATGCTTCTCTAGTTCGATTTCTCAGGTGTCCGTGCTTCAGACAGCACAGATGAGGTTTAAGTGTGTGTTGACTTTAAAGCTCAAGGGTGGACAAAAAGAGAGCTGGGCGTGTGTAATATCAGTGTGAGTAAGTTAAAACCAGGCTCGCACACATCTGCATCTATATCAGTGCCACCATCCTCAAGCTCCCCTCAGCTAAAAAAAAAAAACTGAATTAAAAAACAATTAAAGGAGCATTCTAAAAAACATTCCTGAATTAAGCTGGCAATAGAAAAGTTTCTTACTTTAACGCATCATTATGAAGTAAATGTTGACTGTGCAATGTAATGGCTATAGAATAATGATACCAGGGGCGATTAGATTAGTTCCCTATAAACCTCGCTTTCACCCTACAATTTTGTCTGCGAGCGGAGACAAAATCTCGGTCCAGTCATTACTGTCTCCATTACAGACTAAAAGAATGAATAAACTCACGCTTTCATCCTGTGCTGTTTGCTACTCTGAGAAAAACAGAAAGCAATCTGGTTAATACCATTTAACTAAAACAAACCCGAGCTCTCTTTTTCCTTTGAGTTCAGTTTTCCCCCTCTAGTCTTAATGTATACAGCAATGCTAAGGTTTGACCTTTACTTACTCCAGAGAATGCATAGACTATAGAGATTTCTGGCGCTATACTTAGACAAAAGAAAGAACATATTAAGTCTGTTTCATGTAATTTACACTGGCTCCCTGTCTCAGCTTGGGTGAGTCTTAAATATTTTAACTACAAATCTCTAAATGGAGATTAGATTCTTCATACATAACAGACTGCCTCCAGCGCAGGAGACATTCATTTTCAAAAATTTAGGTTTAATGAGGTTTTGGAATACTGTGCAGGACTGAACAAACACTAAGAAACGTTCATAAATTTTACTCTACTGCCCTTTTCCTCTGACTGTATGACTGGAGCCAAAGCTATTGAAACACAATGAGCTATACACACAATTGCCCACAAGCATGTGGCACTGTACGTACCTCAGATTGTCATGGCGACCAGAGTCTGGCTTCAAAGCAGCAGTGCCGTGCATCCTATGTAAGGTCATCACCAAGATAACCAGGTTCAACTAAGACCAAAATAAAAACATTGTTGAATATCTGTTCATTTATAAAGACTCAATATGATGTAATATGGAAAGATCCCCATCTGTACGAGTGCATGAACTCTCACCGTGATGACGACGCCAACAGGTCCAAGGAAACTCCAGATGAAGTCATTGTCTGATCGTAGCCAGCATCTACGCTCGCGCGCGCGCGCGCACGCACACACACACACACACACACACACACACACACACACACACACACACACACACACACAC
>JBBPCS010000283.1:2781115-2791862 GCA_037974645.1 Hollardia meadi
GAAAATTCAGGAACAATGTCTCACATTTGTTATATGTCAAGATTTTTATTCAAAAATATAAGTTGTTCTGCTGTTTTCGGGCTTCTTTTTTTCTTTACATATCATCTTCCTAGCCTTGGAAAAAATTCTCTCACATGGCACACTTGTTGCTGGCATACACAAGTATTTTTTAGCCAATATATAAAGGTGCGGATATACAGGAGATCGCTCTTTCCAGTAAACCAGAGGATCATGTGTCCTAGGAATAAAAGCATCAGTCAGGTATTTTTTTTACCTTTACAGTGACATCAGCAGTGGATTGTCTGTTTCACTGACACAGCTGTCAAAAAGTTCCCACAAGCTGTCTGTTGAATCATTCGCTGTGGCGGCTATTGATGATGATTATGGTGGTGGTGGGTCACTATATCTATCTTAACTATCACTAACTATCTGTCTTTCACTAGCCTATCAATCAATATGTATCACTAACCTTATATCTAGCCAAATTATCAATCACTAAATCGCTATGTCGCTCAAAAACTCTGTCCTGTCTCAAAACCTCTCCTCTCACAAAAACCCTCGAAGTTTGGATGTTGTTGCTTGACTTTTAAACATTCTGGGAGTTTGAGGTTGAGACAGATGTGTGATGAGGTTTGTTGCAGACACCATCAATCAAGCGTGGGAGCAGCAGGTATGCCACAGGGGTGAAACGCACCAAAGCTTCGCTTAGCCATGGTCACATGATATGGCGTTTGAACCACACTTCGGAGCAGTGTTTCAAAACATCTGCACTTCGGAAGCTTGACACTGCTTCGAAACGTCAGTATCGAGCATCCCATCCCTACACACACCGTTTTCCTGTCTTGCTGCAATTCAGCCTTTTTACCTGCCCGTCATTCAGGCTCAAACAGATTATAACCAGTCCACACATTCCATAATTCCAGCAGTCGAAGGTATTTTCACCTAATGTCTGCACATTGAACACTTCATCTCTAAGCATTTGTATTTATTTCATGAGCTGGAGTAAAAGCTATATACTTACATCACTACAATTGGATTACAACAAGAGCAAATCCATTTAAGAAAGTCAAAAGGAATTAATTGATTCCCATCTTGCAACTGTTAAGTGCTCATTTCAGTTCAGCCATCTTCTCACTGAAATGAGCAAATGTCTAATTCACCTTAACATTTTTCAAAACGCAAATAATGTGCTGTTTAAAGGTAGTCTGAACCAGGTGATCACAACTTTGTAGTTAGGAAAGTGTTTCATGTTTGTTTCATGGTGTGTGAAGCTAAAATTATATTTTCTTTCTTTATATTTCCAGATTTTCCAAGCAGATCAAAAACTTTGAATGCAGTGGACCTGTAAGTACTGCACATTTTGTGCTGAAAAGAGAGGCTACTTACTTAAGCATTATCGCTTAAAACATGGGTGCCACACTCGGATATCACCACTCCCTTGCCTTCATAAGGAATGTCTATGCACATTTAAATCGTTTAATGCACTCAAGGTACACTTATCAACATGGCACACTCAAAAGGATCCAGGGAAAGTGGGTGAAACTGTATTCCATTGTCAGCTGTGTGACTTTGTGGAGCCTCGTACTGAAGCTGACTTTTTCACTCATTTGTGAAGACATTTGAAGCTGAAGCAAAGGGTTACTTTTCCATACGAGGCTGTAGTTTTCAGAGCAACGTTTATTCCACCTTTAATGCACACAAAAGCAAAGAGCATCCGATACACAACAAGATGACATTCGAACCTGAAATTGTTTCAGAGAATGTACTTGAGGAACTTCTCCCTAATCTGAATGATCCACCGGAAGAAAGTGTCCCTGAAGCTGATGATGCTGAGTTTGAGGTTACTGAGTTCAATGAAGATGTAGAAGACTTCAAGAATTAGTTGGAACATAATGTAGCTGCTCTTTTTTGAAAATGACATCAATTCTTAACATCTCTGAAACTGCTCTGCAAGAGGTTATAGAGCAGATCAACCAAATTTATTTGCTGTCTCAGCCATTGTTACATTCTTCAATTCGAAGGATACTAAATCAGCACGATGACTCTTTAGCGAGTGAGATAGCTAGAGTTGTTACTGAGAATAATGCATTCCTGAAATTCACTTCTACGGGGGGATCATTGTCAATTGCTAGCAAGCGAATATCAAAAATTTTAAGAGAATTCCCTGTGGTAAATGCCTGTTGAGTTTGTCCTAAAGAACACACACACACACACACACACATTGCTAAACAATGGAGACATTTTAGATATGGCCATGTCAACTGAGACAAATTTGTCACAGGGATACAAGTTTCACAGGGATGGTTCCCGATTTAAAACAATTCTCTCTTGACAGAGGAAGAGTTCAGGATTGCTCTTTGTACATAGATGATTTTGAGGTGGCCAACCCCTTGGGAACCTCCAGAAACAAACACAAACTGTGTGCCATCTACTGGGTACTTGGCAATCTGCACCCTAAATATCACTTTTCTCTTCATTCCATTCAGCTTGCTCTGCTTTGCAAGGTCAGCAACATCAAAGACTATGGTTATGGTGAAATTATTCGCCCTCTCATTCAGGACCTTGTTTCTCTTGAGCAACATGGTGTACAGTATATGTCGAACAGTTAGGAGCCAGTGTAAAAGGCGCCATTATTTGTCGCAGCAGACAATTCAGCTGGCCATTCTTTGAAAGCTACGGACAGGCTCATTCCAACCAAGAACAAAAGAAAATCATGATAGACGTGCAAGATGTATTGCAAGATTCTACCACGGCTCAACAATATGGTGTAAAAGGAAACTGTCCATTTACTGAAAGCTTGGAACATTTTCATGTTGTTGATGGTTACCCACCAGACCTTTAGCATGATCTTCTGGAGGGTGCAGTTCCAGCTGAATTGGCCTTGTGCTTGAAGACACTGATATCAAAGGGATACTTCTCACTTGAAACCCTGAATGTGGCTATTAAACAGTGTCTGTATACATTTTCAGACAGAACAAATCAACCCCAGCTCATCACACAGAACTTTTCCATCAAGGGAACAATCGGAGGAAATGCTTCTGAAAATTGGACACTTCTCCGACTTCTGCCACTACTGATTGTGGTCATCACATTCCTGACGAGGATGAAACTTGGGAGGTTTTGATGAACTTAAAAGATGTAGTGGAATTGTCAGTGTCTGCAAGCTTTACAGAGGAATCTGTTTACTTTCTTGGTTGCAAGATTGCAGAACATAGGAATTTATTTCATAAAGTTTTCCCGAACGAAAAACTACGGCCAAAGCACCACTACATCGAGCATTACCCTTGATTAATTTAAACCTTGTGGACAATGCGTTTTGAGGGGAAACACAAGTTTTTCAAAGATGTTGTACGTCATGCTCACAATTTCAAGAACATACTATTTACTTTAGTTCTCAGACACAAAATGGTAGCTTTCCATTTAGCTACCACCTCTTTTTTCAAGCCATCCATTGAAAGTAAAGTCTGTAATGGTTGCTTCATTTCCCGAAAATGTGCAGAACTGTCTCTATCAAAAATATGGCCAGCAGAACACAGTCCTTGTGGCATCTTCTGTCTGCATGGATGGCATTAAGTACAGTGCTGATATGGTCATTTCAGTTGGATCTTGGGCATCTCAGGGCTCCCAGATTTCAGACATCAGACACTGAGTGCAGCACAGCAGACACTGAGATCCCGTCTACTGCTGGATCATCACCATCGCTGAGAAGACAATGGCTGGAATTTTTTGACATACCCAATTTCTCAGTTGATGTTAACTACAGACTTGGACAGGGAGATCTTGTCTTTATGAAAGATGGAACACGTATGACTCATGATATACTGGAAAAGCTTGCTGAGACAATGTATTGTTTTAAAGCTTATCCTGAAGATGAAGACTTCAGCGGTCCTGCAAAAGCACTGATTAGTAAGCACACCTGCCTTTCTGAGCATGGTCCTCAGCCGGGATGGTATGGCTGGAAGAACAGCCTTAAATTTAAGATGGGCAACTATCGTACAAAGCTTCGAAAAGCTGGATGTGAGGATGTAGAAGTCAATGGTGATATAAGTGAAAGCAACCCAGCAGGAGAATCATCAAGCAAGAATATCAAACGGCCAAAAAGAGGTGAAGCAAATTATCTGCCTAATTTACCTGAGGGACATGATAAAAACAAGCCTCGAAAATGCCAGAAATGTTCTCGCAGAAAAAAATGTTGAAAAAACAACCAAATGGCGCTCTCATCTCTCAAATGATGGACCAAACTTTTCCATTATGCAGAACAGAGATCGTGAAAACTGAGCCTGCTGTCCAGAAAATGGCTGAACGATGGCCGCACTTTTCACGGAGAGACAGGTATGCTACTATTTTTGTCCTGAATATTGTCTGAAAGATTGAGCTTCCTCCAAGGCTGAATTTTATGGAATCAGATTTATGTCAATATAATCAAACAGCACTTATCTAATATCAAACAATTTTTTTTTAATTTGTTAGAAAGTAAAACTCACAAAAAAAAAAAGTCATTTCAAATTTAAACTTGCAATCAAATTATTGTATGTGTAATGGTGTAAAATATTGGTCTTTTACCTTTTTGATAATATGCCCTTTTGTTTACAGATTCCTCTCCTTTTTTTCTCACTGATCAGACTTTTGCCTTCACTGTTGGTTTTGCCGTTATGCTGACAGCTGTCTGGTTTGCACTGCCTGACTTTTTCTTTGCAATTCTTACAGAAACCTCTCGTGTGGATGGTTTTTTTTCAGGGGTGCATCCCCATTGGTTTTTGAGTGACAGCTCATCGCCCCAGAGGTTGTTCACTTTTTTAAAACCATTTTTATATTTATTTTATTTGTTTTTGCTTCAGTGAGTTGCATGACACAAATCTGTTTCCATAGTATTTCACTCTCCCAAAGTCCCCAACTTATCAAATAATGCCAATCAAAACACAACAAATTAAAGATGCAAGGCGAGAAATCTCAGCACACTTGTAGGAATGTTAATACACATTCTTTTCAAATTGAAAAAATCGTACACTCAGGATTTATTGATACAAATCTGTGTTTTGGTTAAAAATTACAACATGCACTAGTCTGATGTGTTTGAAAATAGTATTATATTTTAGCAAGCTAGAAGTGCACCTTGTCTTTCTATGTTTTAGGCAACTGTGTAATGGTTGCTAGTTTGCACAACTGTTATGAATCAAATGGAAGTCTACTTAATGTGCTGGTTCTCTGCCTCCTCTTCCCCCACCCCCCTATCTACTTTTTCAGGTATTTGCTGAGTTTAATAGAATTGCCAGTATGAATCTGGAGGTGCACTTCTTTGAGGCTCTGGACCAGCACACCCCACGTTTCATCGAACTCTTCAAGTCAAAAAAAGGAACCGTTGGACCGAGTTAATGCAGGACATAAACTGGGTAAGTAATTTCATTTTGATAGTTTCTGTCTCTGTATCATTAGACACCAGACATGACTGCACTGCCCTGTTGTCCCCAAAGGCATTCCCATTCCCCGGTGATGACTCAAGTGAATTCTACAAGACAAGTTATGCAAGTACTTTTACATAAGAAGTTTGGTCTGCAGCTATTGAAAAAATCATAGAACAAAGATGTAACTGTCTGCACAATTTAGAGTTTCTTAAGTTTTTGTAGTGACTGGTGCTCCAATTCCTCCACAATTCATATAGGTATGTGAACACCTTGTAATTAAACATGAAAGTTGCCACTTAAACCTTATAGTCATTAATTCATTTCATATCTCAGGAGCAGGAGTCTGGAGTGAAAAGTCAATGCCACTGTTCGAAAATGTACGGACGTAGTTGTATATGCTTCCATAGCTTTAGTTTATTCATACCACATGTTTCTTTGACTAGTGTTACAGTTCAGCATGAATGTATATTTAGAGCTCTATTCTCTAGCAAATACTCAAACACCAAAAATTAATGTTTTCATAAGAGCCAATCCTATCGGTCGCAAACACATTTTTTGTACTTCAGCTTCTGTGTTTCAGCACATTCAATTTAAAATAGTAGACACCACATTGAAGTGCCAAGTCTCTCAGTCTGAGCCCTGTGTGAACTCTTTTGTGCATGAACTAACATTGAAATGACACACAGCTACCCAAGAAACATTTAGTAGCCAAGTGGGCAAATTTGGGCACTATATGTTTAAAGGGCTGTATCACCCACACAGTTTTCTATATTGATGTAAACCCACTCAAATTAAAGCAAATACTTGGCACTTTAATACATTATCCATTATTTTATTTCAAATTGAATGTGCTGAAGCTCAGAGCCTGAAAAACAAGAAAATGTGTAACTATCCAAATACATCCAGTCTTGACTGTAAGTTGTTATTCTAAAGAACATGTGTTTCTTTGCAGGATACAACGAAAGATGAGGCCCTGGCATCCGTCACAGTTGGTGTGTTGACGGTTCTCTGTGAAGCTGGTCCTCAGCAGGGTCCAAACTCAATACACCTCCAGCCAGAGACTCTCCACTGCCATCGTCCTTGGGGGAGGTATTGTCATGGACACTATTAAGGACTTGCCACAGGCAGTTTGCCTGTTATTTGGGCTTACATATGCTTTGCATTTGGATTACCCAAAATGCATGGCAAATACACTCAAATTCATTCAAATAGTAATGCTTGGTTTGGGAACCAAAACTCTCTCTCCAAAACTACTAACCCTGAAAAACAGTCTACTGTGTTAGACCAGTGAGGAGTCATCAGCTATCCAATAACACTTGGTAAACTTTGCAATCATTATTGCACTATTGATATGAGACAGAAGTTGGAGCAAACAGCACTTTTGTTATGTGAGAAAAGTTAAAGCCCCTGTACACCCACACAGGTGTTTGTGATTACACCTCTTCTCAGGACTATGTTGGTGTGGGCAAATTTGTTTGACTGACAGCTCCATGACCCTGTTAATTTGTAGAACCCATTTGGGCTGAAGGACTTGCTGACCTGTTATCATATTTGTTGGTGCTTAGAATTTATTACATCATATGTTCTAACCATAGTAGTGTAATTAAGAAGTAGAGTAATTAAAAACACCTGTGTGGGTGCACAGGGCCTTTAAATAATTTTGTTAAACAGCACTTTTGTTATGTGAGAAAAGTTGGATACTTTTGTGAAATGGTACTTTGTTTTGTGAAACTCTACTCACTTATTAACCGTCCCAGCTACTAAAATCCTTAATTTGCATTCAGACCTGTTCCATGGAATACTCTTACAGTGGTGGCAATAGCTCACACTGGTGACTGCAGAATTGTATTAGGTCTGGTTGGCTTTACCAGAATAGATTCACATATTATACTTGTTTGTTGTTCAGCAGCTGTCCTATATTCAATGTTGGGTGACTGACATTTTTGAAAATAAATGTTTTATGGCAGCTGAATCAACCAATCGAGTGTTCTCAGTGCATTGTTTTTAGGGGATTATTATAGTTTAGACAATGTGTTTAGAGATACATTAAATGTTTATATAAGTATTCCACACTCACAATAATCAAGTTATTTTAACTTTAAAATGTCAAGTTTACTTACTTCGGCAATGAGTTTGCGTAATATTTTTAAGTAAAGCCAAATTATTAGACTTTACAGTGTACATGAATGTTGCTGATGCGGGTTTGAGCATATGTGCATGTATTTTGTGGTGCGGAGTGCTCTTGTGCTTTGCCTCTGGTTGTGTAACTCTGTGTGTTACATAACATCCGTTCAAATGAATAAAATCACACCTAACAAAGAGAACATCTTGCAGAGAAACACTTAATGCAATTTCATGGCAGGACAAAATACCCTGCAGCAATCATCACTCTCTCTACAGCTACAAACCACAATTATCAGTCTCCTTTATCCGTTTCACATTTAGTTAGTTTGTGTCCTCTCACTTAGTAAGTGTTTGCATTCTCATCCACAGTCCCTGTGTTCAGGCAGATCAAATACTGATAAAGTGTGCAGAGAAAGTAATCAGGCGCCTCAGTCTGGGACATAGGGAATGTGTCCTTGCTTGCAAGCAACGTGAGCAGCTAAAGACATGCATGGATGCTTACATTTGACTAACCAATAGAACAATCTCACATGGCCAATCTCAAGTGGTTTATGCCCTTAACATGTGAACTTTGGCCTAATATTCGCCCTTTTCAGGAAGACAGCTTTAGATTTGGGGATGACACAATAATGTATCACTTGTTGAAACGTGTGTTGTCCATCTTTAATTTTCCTTGATGCGTCAATGCAATAAGACATTGTCTGTCTCCAGAGACCTCATTGCTGCGGCTCACAAGATTTCCTACACAACTGGCGTTGTTGGCAGAATCCAAGCTTTTCTTTACTTTTACTTTACTTACCATATCTGTGTTTGACGGTATCTTGAAAGAAACTGTATGCATTTTATATTTTGGCTAGGGAACATCTAAGGCTTGGGAAAAGTAAGAAATCAATGTCTGGGCAAATTCACCTGCACTTGGCCAAAGTGAGGCTGAATTCCTGGATGATTTCTCTGGGAGCGTTGCTCAGGACGAAAGTGCCATACAAACCTCCTAGTAGAGGTTCAATCGAAATTGGTACGTTTAAAGTAAAAGAGAAGTCTCTGGTGAGGTGAAAACGTTAAACAGCTGAAAAACAGCTAGTGAAGCAAAGTGGACATGCTGCAGCACGTTTTATTGCCTTTGTGTGTATGTCAATGCTTTGAGGTGATAAATTGCAAATATGGGTAATAATCAGTCCACAACACATTGGTTGTCGAAGATGGAGCTGGATTTATGAAGATCAAGTTTGGCAAGCTGGCCATCGAAAAAGAAAACTATAGCAGTAAAAATGTGTAAAAATTATTGTAAAATTGAACATACTGAAATTTGAAAGAATTGTCCGGTGACTGAGATAAAGCTAAATTTTGCAAAATTGTCATTGTATTTCTGTACTGTATGGGGTTACGTTTCACACAAATCAAGTAAAAAAAAAAACACATACCATACACGTGTTGTTTTTTTGGTGTGTGTTACTTACAGCAGGTTGCTGATACGTCATGAGGACGGCATAGCTGGACAGGTGGTTGCAGGCACAGGTTGTGTGTGTGTTGTTGGTGTGTAACAGGCGGCAGCCCTGCGTAGACCACCTGCCACTCCCAGAAACACCTGATGCATTCCAGAAAGAGCAGTTGGGGCCAAAGTGGTTCTCCAGCTGTGGAGACAAACACAAACCAAAACAAAACAAAACATATAACAAAACCAAAACATATATTAGCGTCTCTTAAAGATACTCAGGGACCAGATTCTGCACAGTGTTGTGAATCTGCTCATTCTAAACAATCATTTTGAAGTAAACAGATTTCCAAAAGGACCTGCAGGTGCCTGAGAGTGAAGATCACTGGCTCGGAGAGGTACACTCTGCTGGATCCTCTGTGCACAGAGGCAGAGATAACATGGGAGTTGACCACCAGGCTCCTACGCCTGGCGTCGGACCCCTGGCCCAGCCCCAGACTGAGCCGCAGAGTGGAGTTCTGGGTGGTCAGAAAGGAGCCCAGGTTCTTATAGAGAGTGAGGACCAGCTTCACCTGACCTGCAGAGCAAGTGAAGTGAAGAGAGAGACCAAAAATATCTTTATTCTTCCATCTTTTCTGTATTAATTCATCACATTCATAATTAGCATTTCATCTTATATTTTTTTTTAGATACTAATATTACCAAATATATTACTTCCACTTGTCCTACCTGGAGTCTAGCAACCCAGGCAACATGTTGTATAATACTATAATACTGAATGTTTGCTGTGCTAAATGTTTTGGTGTGTGCCACAGACCATTGTTGCTGTACTGTTGTAGAGCCAGTGCTGATATCTGCAAGATGCTGTCGCTGTCGTAGGAGTGAGGGAACGTCAGGTCCTGTATGTCTGCCTCTGTGTTTAGTACATACACCTCCAGATCTGTGTACACACAGGAACATACATACACAAAAGCTTAACTGAACTGGTAATTTCCGAAATAGAGCGAAACCGCTGAGAAAGAGACAGACCACGTACCAATATTTGGTGCCATGTCACGGAAATGTCCTTCATAGAGATTGTTAGCCAATAGAAATGCTCCTTTTTCTACTGCGTCTAACAGCAGGGATGCTGAGCGGGACTGGTCAATGCTGGTCATATCCGCCCAGGACACCAGAGCCTCTGGACCTAGCAGGTTATCAACTGTCTGAACGACCGCCTGACGGAGAGAAAGAAAAAGTGTTTTCTTCCTGCTCCTCATCATTATCTATTTACCTGTCTGTTTATCGGTCTATCTGCCTTACCTGAACATAAGCTCTGCATGTACGTTCCCTCTTCTGCAGCTGAAAAGAAGAAAAACATCTATTGTTAGAATAATAATCACTGACATTTCCACTTTCATTTCCAGGAAAGGTCAAGTACACATCTGCTTTGACAACAGGAACAATTTACCTTGTTGTAATTGCGTGCTGCTGACTCTTTATTGGCTGGTCTCAAGGCCTGGAGCTGGGAGTCCAGGATGTCCAGTAGCTGTTCAATTAGCCTGACGGACATGCTGACATCACCGGCATAGATCCGCCCCCGTGTCAGGTTCACCAACTCCCCGGCAATGTTGGCCGCATTCTCTCCGCTCTTAATCTGGAGTGAGGCGGGGTGTTTATAATGTCAAATATTGTGACATTTAAGAAAGAGCTGCTTGCTGACTGGCTTTAGGGCATTTGTGTGTGTGTGTGTGTGTGTGTGTGTGTGTGTGTGTGTGTGTGTGTGTGTGTGTGTGTGTGTGTGTGTGTG